>JAULKO010340605.1:0-12425 GCA_032356045.1 Mediaster aequalis | reverse complement strand
AGTGCGACAAAAATGAGTGCAAGCGAAGCCTTTGTCGAAACCCTAGTGGCTAACGATGTAAAATATGTATTTGGAATCGTGGGCTCAGCCTTCATGGATGCCCTCGATATATTCGAGCCTGCAGGTATCAGATTCGTTCCCGTTGCGCACGAACAAGGTGCAGCTCACATGGCAGACGGCTATTCGAGGGTTACAGGCAAACATGGAGTATGCCTAGCGCAAAACGGTCCTGGCATAACGAACTTCGTTACAGCGATAGCAGCAGCTTATTGGGCTCATTCGCCGGTGGTGTGTATCACGCCAGAGACGGGCTCTAACACCATGGGACTCGGAGGCTTTCAAGAAACCGAGCAGCTACCGATATTTTCTAAAATAACAAAATGGCAGGCCGACATCAGGCGTTCAGAACGCATAGCAGAGTTGACTAGTCGGGCTTTTGACCTTGCGATAGACGAACGCGGTCCGGTACAGGTAAACATTCCGCGTGATCTTTTTTACGGTGAATACGAATATTCGGTACCAAAACCATCTCGTATTGAACTTTCGGCAGGAGGTCCAGAAAGCCTGCAAAAAGCAGTCAAATGCCTGGCAGAATCAAAATTTCCGGTGATACTCGCCGGCGGCGGAGTCGTCATGGGAAATGGCACTAAACAACTGTTGTCTTTAGCAGAAAAATTCCAAATCCCAGTGTGTAACACCTATCTGCATAATGATAGCTTTCCCGCTAGCCACAGGTTATGGCTCGGCCCGATAGGCTATCAGGGCTCTAAAGCGGCAATGAAAGTCATATCACAAGCAGATTGTGTGCTAGCTTTAGGTACTCGAATCGGTCCGTTCGGCACATTGCCGCAGCACGATATCGATTATTGGCCGACAAATGCCCGCGTGATACAGGTAGATCGTAATAATCGGGTCATCGGACTGGTTAAGCCGATCGATGTCGGATTAGTCGCCGATGCTGGTCTTGCCGCCGCTGCTATCGAAAAACTGCTCGGTGATGAAAAACCGCAATTTATGAATAATAAAGCAGAACGAATCGCCGTGGTCGAGCGCGAGAAAAAAATGTGGGAAGATGAACTCGATCAGTGGGGACAAGGTGATGGCTCACCTATCAGTCCGCGGCGCGCTCTTAGGGAACTGGAAAAAGCCATGCCGAAAAATGCCATGGTCACTACCGATATCGGTAATATCTGCTCGGTCGCTAACAGTTATCTGCGTTTTGATAAGCCTAACAGCTTCTTTGCCGCCATGAGTTTCGGTAATTGCGGCTATGCTTTCCCGACTGCGATCGGCTGTAAATTCGGCGCTCCCGACCGCTGTGCGATTGCCTATGTTGGAGATGGCGCCTGGGGAATCAGTCTGAATGAGATGCTAACTTGTGTGCGTGAAAACATTCCGGTGATCGTGGTGCTATTCAACAACGAGCAATGGGGGGCGGAAAAGAAAAATCAGGTCGATTTCTATAGCGATCGCTTTGTTGCGACTAATCTCGATAACCCTTCATGGTCGAAGGTGGCGAGTTCTTTCGGTATGAATGGTATAAAAGTCGATCAGCCCGATCAGATCGGCGATGCTCTGCGACAAGCCGTTGCAAGCAATCGACCCTCGCTCATTGAGATTATGGTAACCAAGGAACTCGGAGCGCCATTCCGTCGGGATGCACTCAAAAAACCGGTCAGATTGTTGCAAAAATATAAAAAATATTCTAGCTGATGCCTATTTGTTGCAGTGATTCAAAAATTGCCGGCGTAGTTGAAGTTGCCGAAGTTGCCGTTGCGAAGTCATGATTATGGCTGATAATGATGCTATCCTTGCTAACAGTGAGATTGTTGCGCCTGAATGGCTTATAAAAAAATCGCTTGCTGTCGCCAAGCGCCGGGGAATCGTTCGGGCTGCTATAGTCTGCCCCCATAACGCTCTCGTGATGGAGAGTATCGCCACAGCGGTGCGATTGGGTCTGTGTAAGCCGGTTTTTAGCGGCAATGCCGATTCGATAAAAGAACTCGCCCGCCGGCAATCCTATGATATCTCAGCCGATGAGATTGTCGATTGCGGCAGCGATGATGCCTTAGCAGCCCAGCAGTCAGCTGCCCTAGCAGCTAGCGGCGAGGTTGACATTATCATCAAGGGACATATCCACTCCGATACTCTGATGCGGGCGATTGTCAGCTCTAAGGCGGGCTTGCGGACAGAAAAACGTATCAGTCATGTTTTTGCCATGAGTTTTGCCGGCGTCGAAAGACTGCTGATGGTGACTGATGCCGTCATCAACATTCAGCCGACAGCCGAGTTCATGCAAGACATTATCTATAATGCAGTTATGCTGTCTAGACGGCTAGGTTTGGCAAAACCTAAAGTCGCTTTATTATCTGCTAGCGAGGATATACTCGATGCGATGCCTTCAACTCTTCAGGCGGCGGCTTTGGAAAAATGGGCTAAAGAGCAGTTTAAGGATGAGGCAATTGTCGAGGGACCGTTCGCTCTTGATAATGCTATAAGTAAAAGCGCGGCAAAACTTAAAGGTATCGATAAGCAGGTGGCAGGTGAGGCCGATATCCTGGTAGTGCCCGACATAGTTTCGGGTAATATTCTATTCAAGTCGCTGGTTTATTTTCGCGGTTGTTGTGCTTTAGGGTGTGTTCTCGGTGCCAAGGTTCCGATTGTGCTGACTAGCAGGGCAGATGGTGCCGCATCGAGGTTATCATCGATTGCACTCGCTGTTATGGCTTGCTGAAAAACTATCCCGATTTTCTAGGCTTTGTTCTGGGCGCCAAGGTTCCGATTGTGCTGACTAGCATGGCAGATGGCGCTGCATCGAGATTATCATCGATTGCACTCGCTGTTATGGCTTGCTGAAAAACTACCCCGATTTTCTAGGCTTTGTTCTAGGCGCCAAGGTTCCGATTGTGCTGACTAGCAGGGCAGATGGCGCCGCATCGAGATTATCATCGATTGCACTCGCTGTATGGCTTGCTGAAAAACTGCCGATTTTCTAGGCTTTGTTCTGGGCTTTGTGTTCTAGGCTTTGTTCTGGGCGCCAAGGTTCCGATTGTGCTGACTAGCAGGGCAGATGGCGCCGCATCGAGGTTATCATCGATTGCATTCGCTGTTATGGCTTGCTGAAAAACTGCCGATTTTCTAGGCTTTGTCCTGGGTGCCAAGGTTCCGATTGTGCTGACTAGCAGGGCAGATGGCGCCGCCTCGAGATTATCATCGATTGCACTCGCTGTATGGCTTGCTGAAAAACTGCCGATTTTCTAGGCTTTGTTCTGGGCTTTGAGTTCTGGGTTTTGTTCTGGGCTTTGAGTTCTGGGTTTTGGTTCTAGGTTTGGGAGCGCAATCGGCTTAGCCTTTGGCAGTAGAATCTTTTTGAGATAATCGCCCGTTAAACTCGTGGAACATTCTGTTATCTGCTCAGGCGTTCCGCTGCAAACCAGATGACCGCCTCTATCACCGCCTTCGGGACCGATGTCGACAAGATAATCTGCCGATTTTACTATCTCCAGATTGTGCTCAATGACGATAACAGTATGCCCGTGCTCCACTAACTGCTGTAACACCGTTATCAGGCGGGCAACATCATGAAAATGTAAGCCGGTGGTCGGTTCATCGAGAATATAGAGCGTCTTGCCTAAACTGCGTTTTGATAACTCCTTTGACAGTTTGACTCTCTGAGCCTCGCCGCCCGACAAGGTGGTGGCAGACTGACCAATTTTGACGTAATCGAGTCCGACCTGGCGCATCATGTCAAGCTTATTCGAAATACTGGGAATCGATTTGAAAAAATCGAGTCCCTCTGCGACACTCATGTCGAGGATATCGCTGATCGACTTACCACGATGCTTGACCGCAAGCGTCTCGCGATTGTAGCGCTTACCCTTGCAATTATCGCATTGCACATAGACATCGGCAAGAAAATGCATCTCGATTTTAATTACTCCGCCTCCCTGGCAGGCTTCACAGCGCCCGCCCTTGACATTGAATGAGAATCTGCCGGCTTTATAACCTTGCAAACGCGCTTCGGGCAGGCGGCTGAACCAATCACGGATTGGCGAAAAAGCTCCGATATAAGTCGCCGGATTCGAACGAGGCGTCCGACCGATAGGCGATTGATCGATGTCGATAACCTTGTCGATATCTTCGAGCCCCTCGATAGCGTCATAGTCGGCATGACCCCTTACCTTGATATTGAGGTGGGAACAAACACTTTTGTAAAGAGTCTCAATAACAAGACTCGACTTTCCCGAGCCTGATACACCCGTAACGACACTCAGACAACCGAGCGGAAAACTAACGGTGATGTTTTTAAGATTATTGTGTCTTGCGCCTTTGATTGTAATATATTTGTTCTTGCGAGCTTGACGCCTTTTTGTCGGAATGCTGATAACCCGTCTTTGAGCAAGGTAATCGCCGGTGATGCTCTTTTGACAGGCGATTACATCACTGACTTTGCCGGCGGCTACGATTTCACCGCCGTGGATGCCAGCGCCAGGGCCCATATCGATAAGGTGATCGGCATGGCGAATCGCATCTTCATCGTGTTCGACCACGATAAGCGTATTGCCGAGATCGCGCAGGCGAAATAACGTCTGAATCAGCTTGTGATTGTCACTCTGATGCAAGCCGATCGAAGGCTCATCAAGAACGTAGAGCACTCCTGTAAGCCCCGAGCCGATCTGACTTGCCAGCCTTATTCGTTGAGCCTCGCCGCCAGATAAACTGCCCGACTGACGCGATAGAGTTAAATAACCGAGTCCAACATCGATTAAAAAACATAACCGATCATTGATTTCCTTTAATATCGGACGCGCTATCTGCTGATTGCCACCACTGATTTTTGCCTCGAGCTGCTCGAACCACTCCAGAGCTCCGACAATCGATAAAACGCTGATTTGTGAAATATCCTTCTTGTCAATCTTAACGGCAAGAGCCTCCTCGCAAAGGCGCCGACCATGGCAATCGGTGCAAGGTTTATGGGACATGAATTTTTCTAACTGCTCGCGAATCATATTCGAATCGGTCTCGCGATAACGGCGATACAGATTGTGTAGAACACCCTCAAAAACTTTTTTGGTTTTGAAAACAAAACCTTTGCCATCCTCGTAATGGAAAGCTATTTTTTCCGAATTACTGCCTCTTAAAATGATAGTGCGAATTTTTTCGGGTAAATCTCCAAAAACAGTATCAAGTGAAAAATCATAATGTCTTGCTAAAGATGACAGCATTTGCAGATAATAAGGCGAGGGCGTTGTCGCACGCGACCAAGGAGCAAGAGCGCCATTATGAATGCTTAGACGCTCATCGGGAACAATCAGTTTTTCATCCATCTCGTATTTTGTGCCAAGCCCCGAACAGCCCGGGCAAGAACCTTTGACGCTGTTAAAAGAAAATAATCGAGGCTCTATCTCCTCGATGCTGAAACCAGATACCGGACAAGAAAAACGAGCCGAAAACAATAAACGTTTAGCATTGCCGGCCTCATCTTTTTGATCGGCATATTCGGCAACCGCAATGTCATCGGCGAGCTTCAAGGCAGTCTCTAGGCTATCAGCCAGCCTTTGAGCGATATCAGACTGAATCACTATCCGATCGACTACCACGTCGATATCATGCTTGACTTTGCGATTCAGCTGCGGTGTCTCACCTAAATCATAAAAAACGTTGTCGATTTTGACGCGTTGAAAACCCTGTCTTAGCAAATTTTTTAACTCACTGACATATTCACCCTTGCGGGAGCGGACAATCGGAGACATGATATAAATGCGAGTGTTTTCAGGCAGCTCCAACAGACGATCGATCATGTTCGACACACTCTGACTGGTGATCGCAAGACCGGTAGCCGGCGAATGAGGTACGCCGATGCGGGCGAATAACAATCGCATATAATCGTAAATCTCGGTGACAGTCGCAACCGTTGAACGAGGATTGCGAGAAGTAGTCTTCTGCTCGATCGAAATCGCAGGAGATAAACCGGATATCCGATCAACCTCAGGCTTTTTCATCATATTGAGAAACTGACGCGCATA
The DNA here is from genome assembly GCA_032356045.1 of Mediaster aequalis. Taxonomy (NCBI): domain Eukaryota; kingdom Metazoa; phylum Echinodermata; class Asteroidea; order Valvatida; family Goniasteridae; genus Mediaster; species Mediaster aequalis. Next base: position 6,399 of record JAULKO010340605.1, on the reverse strand, counting down.
AGCAGAAAGACTCTCGACATAACGACGCTGACCTTCGGCATAAATCGTATCAAAAGCCAAGGTCGATTTTCCCGAGCCAGATAAACCGGTGATAACTGTCAGACTGTTGCGCGGTATCTGCGCATCGATACCCTTGAGGTTATGCTCACGCGCCCCGTAGATCATGATATCAGATAACTGCAAAGATTGAGGCTCAGATCGAGAGACTAAAACATTATCAGCAGTTTTGTTCATTGTGAATTTAATCCTAATCAGATTCTGGCATGCGAGCATTAGTTCTTATAAAAAATTCTTGCAATTGGCAAATAGTTTATTAGTCTGATGGAAAACTAACAGAGTAGTGCTATCATCATGGCGGTTTACAGTTTCAAAAACGATCAGCCGAAATTGCCTGAAAATAATGCTGGTGGCAGAAGATACTGGATTGCCCCACAGGCTCAGGTTATAGGCAGGGTGAAAATAGCGCAGGATGTCAGTATCTGGTATGGCGCAGTCGTCAGGGGAGACAACGAGTGGATAACAATCGCAGCCGGTACGAATATCCAGGATAACGCCATCGCCCATAGTGATGAAGGCTCACCTTTGGTGATCGGTAGTAACTGCACTATAGGACATGCGGCTGTTGTGCATGGTTGCGATATTCACGATAACTGCCTTATCGGCATGGGAGCCACTGTACTTAACGGGGCGGTCATACCCGAAAACTCCATAGTTGCGGCTAATGCTCTGGTAAAGCAGAATGCTCGCTTCGAAAAAAACTCGCTCATCATCGGAGCTCCCGCAAGAGTGCTGCGTAAACTCACACAGGGTGAAGTGAAAGCTATAACACTCTCGGCAAAACAATACGTCAAAAATTGGCAAAATCACCTCAATAACAATCTTATAAAAGAAATCTAATGAAATTTATGCCATGAAAATCGAATTCTATGAACTGACCGGTGATAACGGTAAAATATTTAGCCCATGGTGCTGGACGGTAAGATTGGCACTGCTACATAAAAAAATCGATTTTATCACTAGGTCAGTAAAATTTGGCGAGATAAAAAATATCGATAAAGGACAGTTCAAAACTGTACCGATTGTCGGAGACGGGCAAGATTATATCAACGACAGTGTGGCAGTCGCCGCCTGGCTAGATGAAAAATTCCCCGATAGACCAAAATTATTCCACTCGGTAACAGAAAAAAATCAAGCCGATTTTATCAAAAATTACTGCGCCGCCTGCCTAGCTAGCTATATCAGCAGGCTTATCATTCACGATATCTATAAATGCGTTCATGATGACGATAAACAGTATTATCGCAACAGCCGGGAAAAATATTTCGGTATGAAACTCGAAAAAATACAGCAAGAACATCGTGAAAAAGGAGAAGCTTACGAAATCTTTAGTAAAAATCTGCGGGCGATTACCATGAGTTTGAAAAAAAAACCGTTCCTAGGAGGGGATAGTCCAGCTTTTGTCGACTATCAGATTTTCGGTATTATCAGTTGGCCGCTCACATGCAGCGATTTTATCAAAAGCAAGCTGAACGAAACTATAAAAATATGGTATGAAAATATGCAAGAAAAATTTGACCTCAAAAATTAAATTCGGCTGTAATAAGGATTGTTATGGTAAAAAATCTGATCATTATCGGAGCAGGGCAAGCAGGAGTTCAAATCGCTGCAGGATTGAGGTCACAAGGATATCAGGAAAAAATTATCTGCATAACAAAAGAAAAAACCTTACCATATTATCGACCGCCATTATCCAAAGCCTACCTAAGTGGGGAGCTAGAACCCGAAAAACTACCCATAAGACCAGAGAGTTTCTATCGCGATCAGCAGATCGAATTGCGATATGAAGAAGTGGTTGAAATCAATTTGCATAACAAAACTATTAAAACTGAATCGGACTCGGCGATACCGTACTCCAAATTGGTGCTAGCAACGGGTGCTAAGGCAGCAAGACTGCCGCTGAAAACAGCCGATTTGAAAAACATCTATACTTTGAGAGAGCTCGCCGATGCCGATAGACTAAAAGCCAAACTCGATGAAATCGATCGGCTTATCATCATCGGTGGCGGTTTTATCGGACTCGAAGTAGCTTCCTCACTCGCTAAAATCGGCATCGAAACCATTGTCATCGAAGCCGAAAAAAGAATTATGGCAAGGGCAGTTTCCCCTATATTATCCGACTACTTCCAAAAACTGCATCGCAGTAACGGAGTCAAAATTATTACCAACATGCAGGTTAAAGATTTTTTGCCTAATCACGATAACACAGTCGGCGCAGTGCTGCTGCAAGATGGGCAAAAAATCACCGCACCGCTCGTTCTAATGGCAGTAGGAGCAAAGCCCAACATAGATTTAGCACAACGAGCCGGCATCAAAACTCAACAAGCCATCGTGCTCGATCAATATTGCCGTACCGATGCGCCGGACGTCTTTGCCGCCGGAGATTGTACCTGGCAATTCAATCGTTTTGCCGATCAGTACTGCCGACTCGAATCCATCCAAAACGCAACCGATCAGGCAAGAACAATCGCTCGCAGTATCATCGGTAAACCGACAATACACGATTACGTCCCGTGGTTCTGGTCGGATCAGCTGGGTAAAAGACTCCAAATCGCCGGCATGAACAAAAACCAGACCACAGTGACTCGTTATGTCAGGCGTAAAGAAAAAAAGTCAGACGGATTTAGTGTATTTCAATATGCAAAAGAAAAACTGATAGCAGTCGAGTCTATTGATAATCCGGCTCACCATATGTTCGCCCGTAAAGCGTTATCGAAAAATATCAGTCCAGACCCACAAAAAATCGAGGATAATAGTGTGAATCTTGCAAAACTGCTCGCCTGAGATAAATGTTTACCAAATATTTACCAAACTGATTGAAATATCTGTTAAAACATTGTTAACATTACCTTCTAATTTTTGTATAGTGCTGAGCTAATCGTGCTAGTATTGTGTAGCCTATGCTCTGGGTGTTTAGACTAATTGGAGGAAATGTCGAATTATGTTGCTTTTTTCTGCTAGCAAAAGTATAAGCTCTTTGGTTAGCTATAATGGCAGTAAGGTCGGTTTTTTGGTGGGTATTTTTAGAAAATTTTTATTATTGGTTCTGTGCGGTTTTACTTTTTTGACCCTGCCGTTCTTGCCGTTAGCTAACGCTGATGAGGCGAAAGATGATGTTGCCTTGATAACGGGTAGCCTGCCGAAGGAGGTTGGGCTTGTCAGAGGAGAGATCATCAGTGAAATAATTCATCCAGATTATGAAGACAGTGATTCGTCAACCGAAGACCAAGAAGAAGACCAAGAAACTGCCGGACTGGTTGAAGTTAAGAAAAGCTATTACGAAAATTACCTCATCGAAGAAGACACCAGAATCGATGCTCTGCTCGCTAGCCTTAAAGGAGAAGTCCATGATGGCGATGTGATCGATGATCTGCTGAAAGATGCCCATAACCTTTCGGCAGTCAGTTTCGATGACGGCTTCTTTTACGATGAGTCAAAAAGAAGATATCAAAATAGCAAAGCGAGAATCGATAAAAATACCGCAGCTCCGATTCTGAGTGATACCACTATCTATAATATGCGCCGTGCTATCAGAAAATACGCTAACCTCGTCAGACAAGGAGGATGGGGGGTATTAGATCAAAAAGAAGTGCCGATATATGGAGAACAAAAAGATAGTGTCTATTGGTTGAGATACCGATTCGTTAAATCAGGCGACCTTGAACCGGGGTATCTGAACTCCGATGTCTTCGATTCATTCCTTAAAAGAGCAGTGCAAAAATTCCAGCAAAGACACGGCATCAAATCCAGCGGAGCCATAGATTCAATCACGCTTGAGGCACTCAATGTAGCAGCTAGTAAAAGATTGCAGCAACTCAAAATCAATCTGCTCAGGCTGAAAAGACACGGCGGACGTGATAATAAAAAATATGTGCTCGTTAATATCCCCGCAGCGCATGTAGAAGCTGTCGATGATAATAAACTCAAATCTATTCATAGAGCCGTCGTTGGCAAAATTAAGCGGAAAACTCCGATTCTTAGTAGTAAGATCACCTCTGTTAATTTTAATCCAAAATGGCACATCCCAAGGAGCATCATCGTAAGAGATCTCATCCCAGTCGTTCGAAGAAGGCCTGGATATCTCGAAAGAATGGGAATCAGAGTATATGATGAACGCAATAAAGAACTGCAAAGCGATGAAGTAAACTGGTATGATTCGGCAGTCGAGAAATATTCCTATCGCCAAGACCCTAGCAGGGTCAACTCGCTTGGATTGGTTAAAATACATTTTCCCAATAAATACTCGGTGTTCTTGCACGACACCCCGGTAAAATCAGTTTTTAATAACCTCTCAAGAGCATATAGCTCAGGATGCGTCCGAGTCCAGAATATCAGACAGCTTATATACTTTCTGCTGAGCGACAATCAAGGCTGGACAAAGGAAAAAGTCGATGAGTATCTGCGTAACGGTAAACGCTTTGACGTCATACTCAAAGGAAAAATCCCGATCTTTATGGCATATATAACAGCATGGGCAGACGCATATGGAACAGTGCAGTTCCGCAATGACCTCTATAACAGAGATGGTGTTGAATATCTCGTCAGTAATCAGCAGATCAGCTCATGAAAACTATCTCCTTATAATCGCAAAACGTCTGTTTAACCAGAGCGTTTGTTCTAGCTATGATAACTGTATTGCTAAGCTGGAGCGATAGATACGAGATGAAGCCGATTAAATTTTGCTTGCTTGCAAAGCTACCGTGTGCTAACCGTTAGCACAAACGGGTAAAATAAGGTCGTAAATACTGAGAAGGTTTTATATGCAACAGATTGCCGAAGATCAAGCGGAAAAAACACCAAACAAGTCTTCCTGGCTCGATGAGGGCTATTTTGTCAGCGATATTGAATCAGCCGATAAAGACGTCGCAGATGCTATTGACGCAGAACTCGTGCGTCAAAATAACGGCATCGAGCTAATCGCTTCAGAGAATATTGTCTCAAAAGCCGTTATGCAGGCACAAGGTAGCGTTTTTACCAATAAATATGCCGAAGGTTATCCTGGTAAACGCTATTATTGCGGCTGCCAAAATGCCGATAAAGTCGAAACTCTTGCTATCGAGCGAGCAAAAAAATTATTTAATTGCCAATATGCAAATGTTCAGCCGCACTCAGGCTCTCAGGCGAATCATGCTGTTATGCTCGCTTTTGTCAAACCGGGCGAAAAGATTATGGGACTATCACTCGATAGCGGTGGACATCTTACTCATGGAGCGCGCCCTAATCATTCAGGCAAATGGTTCGATGTCATAAGATACGGAGTCAGAAGGCAAGACTATCGGATAGATTATGATGAGGTCGAGCAACTCGCTTTGGAAAATCGTCCCAAGCTGATTATTGCAGGCGCTTCGGCTTATCCGCGCTTTATCGACTTTGCTCGCTTTCGCGATATCGCCGATAAAAGTGGCGCTTTGCTAATGGTCGATATGGCGCATATCGCCGGCTTAGTCGCCGCAGGAGTGCATCCCACACCACTGCCATATGCCGATGTCGTAACTACCACAACCCATAAAACTATGCGCGGAGCACGCGGCGGCATGATTCTGACAAACAAAAAAGATATCGCAGCTAAAGTCAATTCGGCAGTTTTCCCCGGAATGCAAGGCGGAGCTCTGTTACATGTCATAGCCGCAAAAGCCATCGGCTTCAAAGAAGCCCTGAAACCATCTTTTCGCCAATACGGCAGACAGGTAGTCGATAACGCTCAGGCTATCGCAGCAAGACTCCAAAAAAGAAATGTGCAAGTATTTACCGGCGGTACCGATAATCACATAATTCTAGTCGACCTACGCTCAAGAAAACTAACAGGACTCGCAGTATCAGACGCTTTGGAAAAATGTAGCATAACATGTAACAAAAATGCAGTGCCTTTTGACACCGAACCGCCAACAATATGCTCGGGAATAAGACTCGGATCTGCCGCAATAACAACAAGGGGATTTGACCTCCAAGCAAGCATTACGACAGCTGACCTTATCGCTGATGTAATAGATAAACTACAAGAAAATGGCGATTTGACAAAAGTTGATTGCAAAAAAATTATAAATCAGGTTAAGATTCTTTGTAAACGTTTCCCGCTTTATCCTGCTCTATAGGTTTTGCGGCAAGATTGTAGCGTAAAGCGAATTTTCCAGAGCTTTAAGGAGGCATACCGAGGATTATGAAATGTATCTTCTGCGGTGAGAAGAGTACGAGAGTTATCAATAGTCGGACAACTACATCAGGAAAAATATCAAGGCGGCGCAGATCGTGTACCGCTTGCAAGGGGAGGTTTACTACCTATGAAAAACCGTCTTTTGAACACATAATCGTGTGCGCAAAAAATGGCGCTAAAGAGATCTTTTC
>JAULKO010340391.1:2230-12427 GCA_032356045.1 Mediaster aequalis | reverse complement strand
TTAAACAAGTTTTACTTTAAAACAAATACAAGTTATTAATAAACAATATGAATGCACATTTTGGAATCAAGCTATACCCACACAGACGTTACAAAAAATCCTCGGCGATTAAAGGTATCTGAACACCTGTCGCTCTTACCCATAATCCTAGCACGATAGCTGCAGGGCAAACGCTACACGTTACATTTCCAAAACTGAGCAATGATGACATCGTGCCGGGAACTAGTAAATTGGCGTTTAACATTACGTTATCCGTGTCCAAAGATGACGAAAGAACTCTGTATAATAACGTGGGGCGAAATTTGATTAGAAAAATAAGAATATGTCTCGAAGGACGTGGGATTGTAAACTTGTACGACTCGGATGTATTCAACGTGTACAAGGACCCGTGGTGTCCTGACTACAGGAAAATATCGTACCGAGGACTCTAAGATGCAAACATCGATCACCAAATTACGAGTAGGTGCGGCCAACGCTGTGGCAAATGCCAACTCGGGAAAAGACCAAGTCATAGCAGACGCGTATAAAAACAGATTTTGCATACCGCTCGATTTTGAAATGCTTACAGGTCACCAACCGTTTCTGCCATCAACACTCCATGATACCTTGTCGTACGAGCTTACATTCAACGATCACGACAAAGTCATCAATTCTACAGACTCCGAAGCCGAGTATGAAATTTCGGGGTTGACGCTAGAGTTTGACACGGTAACGAATAAAGCGCTGGCAACAAGTATCCGGAGCAAGTATAGAAGCAAGACACATTTTTTATTTGATCAAATTCAAAGACATCACGAAGAAATCTTTAACAAAAACGATACGACCTGGAACATTAATCTTAACCAGTCGATTAAAAGTCTCAAGGGCGTGCTTTTGCTGACCCAAGCGATCTGAAACCCGATCATTTTTACAACCCCAAGATTGAAAAGATCAACGTCACTATCGAGGGCAAACCGAATCAGCTTCACAGCCAAGGAATGATACGGCATCAACATTGAGATGAAATTTTCAAGTTTTTCGGAGACTCAAACACGGCGCTGGTGTTTCTAAAGACCTCAAATTGTGGGGTCTGACGTTGGGTTGGTACTTGAAAAACCATTACGGACTTTGGTTAGACACTCGAGTGACCGATTACAACAAGAGTCATGGCTCGGGCAGGATAATCGGGGAGGTAGGCGGTGGCATTTCTATCCATGTGGAACAAGAAGCGGAAGTTGATACGGGTACTCTGAAATACGTGTTTTTGGTGATGGACGCGCAATTGGATATCCAGGACGGTCGTAAACCTTGCACTTTTCAAACTGTCACAGACAGTAAAAAAAAACAACCCACTCCCTCTGCTATACATTTAACACACACCAGTCACTGACAGCCAGCACTTATAGCTTGCATATCAGTTACACACAGTCAAATCATGGCTTTATCAAGCTGCATAAACAGTCACAGCCAGTCAGTATTGCCTATGTACATGTACATGGGCATAGCAGTCTAAACAGTTTAAAACAGTCACTTGACTGGATTTGACTGTTTGGACAGCTGTGTACAATTTGTCACCCCGAGTAGGAGGGTTAAAAAGCGTTCAATTTTAATAAGACAAGGTGTAAATATAAAAGCTATAAATGTTGCCTAAAAATCCTCACTGGGCTTTGATATGTGGAAGAACAAACTCGGGTAAAACCAAGTTTGTGTTGGACCTTCTAGAAACTGAATACAAAAACCACTTTGAAATTATTGTCGTCATTTGCCCCACGTTGAGCAACAACAAGTCTGATCGCGATCGATTGTGGCTTTGGTCAGATCCCAAGATTTATCTTTGCGACTTGGACGTAGAAAATGTTTCGCTCAGCGACGCTTTAGATTTTTACAGAATGCATTCAAAGGGATTTCACGTTTTATTTTAGATTGATTGTAGAGCAAAACAAGAAATGAAATACCGTAAAGCAGCCGATAAAAAACACTTGTTCGTTAAATAAGCTCGCTTTCAGCGGGAGACACGATAACCATTACTGTTGGTTGATGACACAGAAATACAATTCGGTAATGACAGATTTCAGAGCTCCGATTCAATTTGTCGCGTTGTTTAACTGTAAAGACAGAGGCAGTTTTGATCAATGTCTCGACGAAAATGATGCGGTGCCCCGGGATGAAAGACCGCTTATTAAAAAAAAAATTTAAGAGGCGTACCTTTTAGTAAATTGTTGATAAAAACAGATCCTCCAGTTTGCTAGGGTTTGCTGTAATTTGCTAGATTTTGCTGTTTTTGCTATCCAACTAGGTGTATAACTAGCTAGAATTTGCTATAATATAAACACTAGTAAATAGTAATATGATTGAATACCTTGATTTAGTACTCAAATTTCTTATAGCCGTAAATTCAGCTACATTTCTTACCAGTGTCTTTGTTGTCAAAACCTGATTAAATATTATAAAAACCATTTTGTAAATGAGCTACTCGTTAACATATCTAAGTACGTTAACGCAGAAACCCGTAAAGGTAATCGATAATGTAGAGCAAACAAAAATAGGCTTTTAAGTGTAGTTGCATCGGGCGACTCAAAGAAATACCTGGGCAAAGAGTACTCGGTGAATGACATTGAAAGTTTAGACCCTCCAAAAACGAAAAAAATTGTACAAACATTACGAAGTCAAACTAGGTAAAGAAATGATTTTCAGTATGGGTAGTTGCGTGTTGGGTCTTTACTCGAGAGCCCTAGGCATAGCTCTACCTATGGCTTCGCCTTTTGGTTACAGACTCGGGCTACACTCGGAAGAAGCTCTTACACAAGACTTGGAAAACGACCCTGTGATCTCTAGCGTCATGGCTAGTTTACTTTGTGAAGTGTACTACAAATACGGACTCTTTTTATCTCCTTTGGTAGCCATGTTGATTACAGCAAAACACTTGCAAGTAGGTAAAAAACAGCAATAAATAGAAGTAGTATTGATATTAAAGATGGATCCCACAACACAACCAGAGACCACACCAGAGACCCCACGAGCACCAGCACCAACAGAGACTCCGACCCACACCCGAGTAACGAAGCCTGTTAAAATAAAAATGTCCTAAAAGAGTAGAACAAGGCAAACGATTAGCCGTGAGAAACAAAAAGATGAAAGAACAAATTGCAAAGATGAAAAGCCTCGATTTAACAACGAGCGAAACCACCAACGATCAAAACCACCAACGATCAACCCAACAAAAGTGACAACAATTGGAGCAACTGGGGCATTGCAGCGGGTATTGTGTTACTCGGAGTTGGATATCTCGCGTATAGAGCTTACAAAAACAAACCCACAGCAGACCCCGAGGGTGATGTAATAGAACGAGTAATTCCTGAACCTGCAGCTGTTGAGATCGAGGACCCCTTAGATATGGAATAAAAACAATGTTTAAAATATAATCAGTTTATTAAAATGGATACTAACAATTTTGCCAATACGCTTTATCACGGAGCCGTACTGAGTTTGTTGACTGTGGGTTACACAATGTTGAGTAAAAAACTTTTGAAAATTAAACCCGCTGACCTCGGGAAATTAGATGTAGGAGACACCGTTAAAATCACCGCTACAGTTGGAGGAGCTCTAGCTATGCAATCTTGGCTAGTGAATCAAGGAATACTTCCACCAAATGTTGTAAATTCAGCGTAAACATATTTGATGTTATAATAAAATGGCTACAGGTGGCGAAGATTTTGAAATGGGCGACTTTGACCCCAAAGAAGACCCTAATGTAGATAACGACGACGATGACCTTGATTGGGATGATACCCCTGATGAAGACCCCGTAGACTCTAATGAAAATCAAGATCGTTTAAATAGATTACGTCAGAGTGATGATAATAGCCCCTACAACAAAATCTTCGAAAAGAATTATTAAAAAATATAAAGACAAGTTTTATGATGAATTGAGGCAACAAGGATATGAACGTACAAAACTAATACAGTATGACAACTTTCGCTATGATGAAATGGTGTGTATTACTTAACGCGTTATAATGATCCTAGAAGTTTTGTTAGTTTAGATATACAATAGCGAAAAGAGCTAGAAAAATGCGGTACTATAAGGGTCCTTTGTATATTCGAGATAAACTTGGTTTTGGTGATTATGGACTGAAACTAAGCAGCGAAGCACGTGAGGCTTTTTAAAATGCGCAACAAGTAGATCAAATGAAACCCGAAGAGATACCCATGCAAGAACTTCTAAAAGCAGCCGACGACCTAAGCGACATATTGGATCAATTTGAAAGCTTAGATTATAGAGGGATTGTAGCTTTGAATAAAAAGCTTCAGACACTCAAACTTCACAAAGGTAATCTAGAATTAAATTTAGCCGAACTGAGTAAAATAGATGATGAGATTAATCAAGTTAACACAGAGTTAAATAAAGTGACGAGTGACCAAGAACGACAAGAATTGACTTATTAGATTGAAAGATCTCAACGACACAAGATCGGCTCGATTAACTGTTGTGTTTGAAAATGACCGTTCTCTGAAGTCTCAAATGAACCGAATCAAAGACACGATTAAGCGTGTATTAGATTCAGACACGATTAAGCGTGTATTAGATTCAGACACGACTTTGGCAGACAAGATTTGTACGCTGTTTAGAGAGCAAGGTGTAACGATTGTGAGTGTGTTGGCCACTTTTAGTTTGGCTATAAGTACAATCATAAGTTCGATCGTAGCCGGTGTACGAGCTGCAGGCACTCCCGCACCGGCTCCTGCACCCGCACCCACAAAACCAGGCGACGGAGGCAAAAAAGAGTGGATTCAGACACATTCATAACATTTAGCCAATTTACTCAAAAAGTTGGGTGGCAAGCTGTTGGACGCTCTGCCAGGTATTTTGGGAAGCAACGCTAGTTGGTTGTTTAATGTATTAAGCAAAACAGTCGGTTGGTTGGCAGAGCACGTTTGGGCGTTGTTGATTGGAGTGGGTTCTTTAATTTTTTTATATTTGCAAAAACATTTAAAATAAATATTGTGTATAATGTAAAAATTACTATACATACAGGTATATATCCTCAGTTACTCCCAGAGCCAGAGTCAGCCAAAGTATTTAGGTTACACAAAATTGAACAAGTGCAAACAGAAATCTCGAATGAGAGAGACAAGCGAGAATGGATGCACAAACAAATACAACAAGTTAATAAACTGTTTTGATAAAGGAGAAACATAAGCTGAATGTGTTGGTGTTGGTGCAGGCTCTGTGGGCATCGCTGCATTAGCCGGAGCCATTTCCCAACCAGTCGGCTTTTTATTGGAAGGAATCGCGATTGGATGTGTATGCGCGGGAATATGCTTACAATATTTAAGCAAAAAGTTTAGAAGTAAAGCTAAAAACACGATAAGATAAGAGTGTCGCCCGAATCTAAATTAAACACAATCGCCGAGCTCGTGTCTCAAGCGATAGACGACGGTGATATCAGTCACGAAGAATTTACTTTGATAAACAACGAACTAAGAATATTTAACGGTATGAAAGAAGGCATTATAATGCAAACAAAAGCGAGAGAAGAATCGGAAAGAAACAGAAAAGACGACGATGAATTTCAAAAGCAAGTTGCTGAACAAGTAGAAAAGCAAAAAAAAATCATCGAAAAACATACCGGTCAAAGAATACCTAGACGCTTCGCCTCCAGAGTAAAGTATAGCTACTGCTCCGCCATTGGAACATTACATTTTAACAGTTATAAAGAATGAGAAAAGACCATAAAATTACTATACATGATGTCCTCCCCCAGGGTCCAAATTAAATAGAATACTCGACAATAGAGTTGTGTCCAAATTACTATGATTGTCCTCCCACAGACCCAAAGAATTTAAAACCCTAAATTTAGCCTTAGAGAATTACAAACTCTGAGTTTGTTTGCGTGTGGAGAGACGAGCAATAGCAAGACGAGGGCGACAGCGAGACGAGCGATAGCGAAAAAAAGATTCAATTCAACTGTACATACCCCACCTCTGACTCAGCGGAACTTCGCAGTAGAATATTTTTGTGTTAAACGTCCAGCTGTAGGCATGACCTTTAAAAAGGAACATCTGTCATAGCACTTCCGGTGGGACAAGCTGACCCAATTTAATGAAACCGGAAATGCCTGGACAAACCGGAAATGTCTGGACAAAATCAATATTGTCAGATGGAATCCAATTGCATATAGGCACTCATCGCTGTACTATGCATCATGGAGAAATATCACGACGTGTGTGATTTCACTTGATTGTTAAATATTTCACACTCACAGCAGTATTTCACAATCACCAGGTTATATTTAGCTCTTATACATGTACGTCATAGGGAAAAACCAGTATTTTGTAATGTGGAGTTCCCCAGATTTTGCAATGCATATGAAATCATGGCCTTTCCCACAGTTGGTCTTGACGACTAACAGTAACAGGTTGTTTTCACAACTAGATCACAATAGATAACCCTGCGCTAATGTCAGCGGTATTGTCATTTAATGACGCGTGAATCCTGTTTGTGCATGGTACACGTTTGACCTGGGTTGTGGATTACATGTACATGTACACTGTATATGTAAACAAGTCTATACAGTTTTGTGTGTGTTATAAAGAGTTGCCGAGATTCATAATATTGGAGACTGGCATTCTTTTTGGGATCAGAAATTTAAATACTCTGGGAGAAGATTTAAAACTAAAAGAGGAGAGAGTTATGGGGATAGAGATATTTGCTCCAGACCCGGCAAGACAGAGAGGGGGATTTCAAACTCAAAACAGCTATGTCAAATTTTGAAATTTTAGACGGAAAATTAAAACTGGAACTGCCAAAAAATAGGATTTGGCGCAGTATCGGGTTCTATCTACTACTTCTAGAAAAAGAATGACAAGAATAATAGTAAATTCGTAGAATAACAATAGGTGTTGGAAAACACCTAATGAAGCAAGTCCGATAAGGCTCAAAACTTGTATATGCACAGACAGGGACGTGTCATACATGTAGATGAACATTGAGGTGATGTAATGATGACATAATCTTTTTTTATGTATTTTTGAATTTTTTCATTTTGAAACTTCTTAGGGCATATCTTAAGAACAAAAGGGGCTAGATTCAAAGGTTTTTTGTAATAGCTGTAGTAAGTCATAAGGATTTGCCCAAAAAATGAAAACAATCATGACGTTATCATGACCTCATAGTACATGCAACCCTTATGCTAAATACGCAGTGAGGTCACGATGACGTCATCATGTGCCACATGACGTCACCTTAAAGGTCATTTTGTTGTCCAATATCAGACAGAAGAAATGTTCAATGGGGCTCAAAGCACGGGTAGACAGGAATGTGTTATAAATGAAAATTGAGGTGACGTCACGATGACATCGTCCGCACGTGACGTCATCTTAAAGGTTTATTTTATGTCCAATATCAGACAGAAGAAATGTCCGATGGTGTTCAAAGCTTACATACATACAGAGAGGGATGTGTTATAGATCGAAATTGAGGTGACGTCACAATGACGTGATCGTGTGTCACATGACGTCACCTTAAAGGTGTCACCCAAACTGTTATGTTCAATATCAGACAGAAGAAATGTGCGATAGGGCTCAAAGCTTGCATACCTGTAGACAGGGTCGTGTTATAGATCAAAATGTTAAGTGACGTCACGATGATGTCATTGTTTGTCATGTGACATTATTTTAAATGTCCATTCTGATATGTCCAATAACAGACAAAGAAATGTCCGATGGGGCTCAAAACTTGCATACGTGTAGACAGGGATGTATCATAGATGAAAATTGAGATGACGTCGTGATGATGTAATCACGTGTAACGTGACATCGCCTTAAAAGTCCATAATGTTAAGTTCAATATCAGACGGAAGGAATGTCCGATCGGGTTCAAAGCTTGCTTGTATACAGACAGGGACGTGTTATTGATGAAAAGTGAGGTGGCGTCATGATGATTTTTTATGAATTTTATTTTTTTTTCATTTTGAAACTTCTTAGGTGTATAACAAAAGGGGCTAGATTCAAAATTCTTTTTGTAATGGCTTCAGAAAGACATGACATTTTCAAAAAAAAATGAAAAAAAAAGGCCATCATCACGACGTCATCTAGGGGATGATTTTTATTACGCACATTAATCAACCTCTAATTGGCTTAAGTCTTGGTACATACGTAACACAAGGACTCCTTATGCTAAATCCGAAGTGACGTCATTGTGATGCAATTCATTTTGTTCTGATGATTTTTTTTTTATGTTTTGATAAAAACCTATTATGGAGTCTTCCATTGACTTTGTACACGTACATATACAAACTGTTTGCAACTGGTACTTACTTCAGGTATTGAACAACCTGTGTTCTTTAGAAAACTTTGTACAGACTAAGACACTGTAAAGTATGCCTAAAAGTGACGTAATTGCCTAATGAAGACGTCATTGTATTTGACATGAACTTAAAGGTATTTTTTGTTAATAGACTATGTATAGTCTGCCATAAACTTTTACACATACACATATGCACATCTCATTTGTTAACAACACTTTGGTCATTAAACAACCTTTGATCTCTATCACCATTATGGGATTGTGTGACTATGACATCATTGTCACCTCACATGAGCGTAAAGGTTAAATTTCGGGTAATAAAATAACCTCAGATCTTCACATTTATCACATAGACACAGACCGAAGAAGTTTTATGCGAAAAAAAGAAAATTGGAAAAGCCCTGCGTTCTGTTCAAAACAGACACAGACCTCTAGTTTGTTTTGAAGCTGTTATTTTTACTGAAAGGTAGATGAAAACTTTAACACAAATATTATTTTTCATTTCAGTTTTTAAAAAAATGTGAACGACATACCAAATTAGGGAAAAGGAGAGTGAACAAAGTCTACATACATCATATGTACGTCATTCGCCATTGTTCTAAATCATGCGCCAATATTTCTAAAGCTTAGACCGCATTCAGTAGAAGGTGGTCGTCGTATATATGTACGTACATTCCACGTCCGCGCCAGAGGATGCAGTACAGGGATTTTTGGGGCCGGGCTTTCTCATCCTGACAATGATCCAATCACGTTGCAACCTGACACTCCTCCGACCAAACATTTTCTTTTCTACTTTTCTTCAATATTTTAGACAGTCATACATGTTTTCATATATTGTAAAATTAATGTTTAATTTATCATCCATATTTATGGACGTTTCATGGTTCAGATCTTCGTAAAACAAAATCAACCACACATAAAAGTCCTATACCCGGCGGTTCGGAAGTGCAATCGTGACTTTTACGTGCAGCTCCAGTATCAAAGAATCTGATTTTTAATTTTGTTTGCAAAATTTTCTATTAATGCAAGGCCTACAGAGCAGGTATTTGTCAAACAGTTGTATGTATCCTCTGATAAAAGGTTCAGGGGAAAGTGCCATTGTGCTGCCTGAAATAGTGTCTAAAGCCGTGTTCGCATTGGACTTATTTGGTAAAACTTACAATGTCTCTTGTCAACCTAACAAAATTAAGTCCTGTGCAGACAGCCAGTAAACTTCCCAAATTGTCAAGCGTCGGTCGTCGATTGTAAGTTTTCCCCTCCGCAGCAGTAAGTTTCACAGGGCTATAAACCGGGTCACAGAAAACATAAATTGTCAGTTTTACATCTCTGAAAAGTCCCATGTGGACGGCCTGTGTAACATAAAACTTACAATGTAATCAGGTGACCTCTGAAATTGTGCGCACGTTATGCATGAGACGTCGGCAAGCGTTGGTTTTGATACTACCCCGGCGTAAAAACACTAGCTTGTAATTAATGTAACAATATTTTGTAACAAAATAACAATGCAACTATGACGAGCAAATTCAAATGTTTATGACATAAACTTCCACATATACGCGCGAAGTCAGTGAGATCGGCTTAACATGTGGACACCCAACAGAAATAGACCAATGAAAAAAATAGTGACACTAAACTTTCATCAGTCATTGCACAACAATTAATCAAAATGGGAGTTGTATAATTGGCTCAGCGGCATGGCATATTCAGTCGGAAGTTTTTAGCTTCCAAAGTTGTACTGTATATGAGTAAGTTTTAGTAGAAAAGAAAACAATTTGACAGCGAAATTATGTAGAATATTCAGTAACAAAGCTGTTTTTAATCATTATGTGGTTGCAGTAAACTTTTGATTTTATCTGTGGTTGTAAAAGAATTGAAAAATGTAGCAATTTTGTTTGCACTGCGCGAGAGGC
>JAULKO010340175.1:0-12435 GCA_032356045.1 Mediaster aequalis | reverse complement strand
GGGGGGGGGGGTGGCGGGCGGGGGTGGGGAGGGGGGGGGGGGGGGGGGGGGGGGGGCTAGGGTGTCCAGGGTGTCCAGGGCCATCATGCTCCCCCGGAAAAGTAGCCCGACATTAGACCCCTTTTTCACCCACGTGGCCATAACTAGCGCTAGATGTAAGCAATGGTGTGGACCACCTTATGGAGTGATCATGTACATGTAGTATGAGCATAGAGCAAGGACGGGCAGGTTCAACCACGCGGCTGGCTTAACTGGTTTATTTGAAAAAAAGGCATCATTACCATATCACTGCACAAGGCCCTCCAACATGGACTATAGTGACGTCAGAAAAGGGTCTGTAGTAGACTGAAATCCAGTCTCTATGGTCGGGCAATTCTGAAAGCGGTATTGTGTTCTTGTTTTGTTCTGTGTTTTTGTTTGTTTGTTCCGGTCGGGTTGTATGTTGTTCCCCTACCCCCTCCCCCGTAGATCCGCCACTGAATGCTATGCTGCTTTGTTTGTTTCCAATCTCCAATTAGGTCTAAGGAGAAATATGCAAATCTATATTGTTATAAGGCCTATCATATTATATTGTTCAATCTTTGCTCTATAGGTCAGATTAACGCAAACCGCATCTCCTTGAATGTAAAATTGATGGCGATGAAAGTGGAGTTCGAGGAATGAAAACAAAAACAGTATGTGAGGTCATTGGTCTGTCGATCTATGGTATTCAGTATGATAAACAAGGTTGTGTGTCCCCTGCTGTGCTTCGGTCGCAAGCTCAGCCAAAGCCAGGCAGTGCGCACCGGGAGCCATGATCACAGCCTAGGGTACTGACATTGAAGTGAAAACAGTCTTGACGTTATTACGCCCATAGAGCTGTAATTTAATATAGCTCTAACAACACCATCATTCAAGAAGAGCACAGGGCCCTCACCATGCACCCCTGCACCCCGCGAGTAGCACAAATACACATGCAGGCCTCATGCCAATGAATGGTGGTGACAGGCGCGGTTCTACGGGGGACTAGGGGAGGGGGGGGGCTTTAACTTTGTACGAAGGAATAGTCGAAAACTAGGCGGTCAGAGATGGGACGTTGTGGTGTGTATGCACCGAATTGGCGGAGTTTTCGTCATAACCAAGTTGTACTGGTCTTTGTCTCATTTCTCTTGATTACCTGCGGTATGTGTGTCTTTAAAAAAAAAGTTTGTGATGTATTTTGGACAAGGTCCGTGTTTTCGTGAACCATGTAGGCAGACCATGCTTTTGTGTACACCCATTTCTAATTCCGATGGAATCAACTCGTCCCGCTCGTCATATACATGTATAGATTTTTTTGCGTCAAACGTCTCATATCTCATCCGTCCAACCGCGCCCCAACTGTGGTCAGATTTATTATGTAAAGAGGACACTGTGATAACGTCCAATGAGTAGACTGATGAAAACATGTGTTTTATTACGAACGGACAGATTTCCAATAGTGCAGTGTCATACTAATCATGTCTAGTCGGGTGTGGCTCCTTGCTCTATGATCCCACTGACCTGTACCTGCGTCATAAAACTTGTCTTTGTCTAATCACTGACTGCATGTAAGCACGAAATCTGTTTGGAACAAACCCAAGCTGCTTAAATCCCCTTTGCGTGCAAAAATATATTTATAACGGGACCACAGACTATCACCTGCAGGAAACCTCATGTAGGGTGCATACAAAAAACGTTTGATTTCTGAAATAAAATAAAATAATAAATACTGCTGCAAACTGCTTAATTTCTGAGTAGTAGAAATAATGTTGAGAATCAAAGTGAGAAAAAAAATAGACGACAGCTTGCAGGAACCGTACTGCTGTTGGCACTTCGTCCGAGTAGTTTAGATGGTATGCACTTAGTGTGGGCTTGCACCTTCTTAGCCATTTTCTGGCCTCCTTTGATTACAGATGCAGCTAATGACACTCCTGTCACCAATGTTGGGAGGATCTTTTCTTTCCTGGTACCTGGCATGGGTACAGGCCACGACAATGGACCCCTCCTCTTCGCCACTGTACCGTCGTCGTCTGATGAAGGTCAGGTACACATCCGCGTGGCCGTCCCTGAAGCAGAATTTGACAAGTCTATCTCCGTGAGTGCTGGCACCACGGGACTTGTTCAGCTACCGCCAACAGCTATGGGTGAAGGTACCGGTCCTCAGCGTGGCACCGTGCGAGTGGAGGCAGCATCACCGGTATCGATACAAGTGATGGTGAATGTAGGCGGGACGTCTTCAGAAGCCTTTCTTGCCTTGCCTCTGGAATCTCTTGGTATGGAGTACATAGCCTCGTCTACATCTCCCGCCCCTCATCATCCCAACAAGGATTCTCGATCCCTGGCAACGCTCGCCATTGCAGGAGTATGTGACGGCACAAGTGTATCTATCAAAGCTGCGCGACCCTTGACCTATAGCGGTGTCATCTACAAGACCGGCCGTACGCTACGTGTGACATTGGACAGTGAGAAGAGTATCCAGATCCAAAGCGATGGGGAGATAGCCGGTACGCGCGTGACCAGCGATAAACCAATCGCTGTGGTTCTTGCAAACACGTGTCCGGCAGACGTTGACGATAATCACTGCGACTACGTGGTGCAGCAACTTCCTCCAGTTTACGCTCTAGGAAAACATTTCCTTCTTGTGGCGCAGCTAGCTGTTGACGTGGAAGCAAACGTCGGTGAATTATTTGTCTTAGCAGCTCGTGGAGGTACGACGGTTGAAATTCCGGGTCTCGGGCTGAGCCGTAGGCTGGACCGAGGTAAGCAGTGGCAACTCCCCAGGGATCAGACCAGCAGGCCTTTGTTCCTCGTTGCCGACAAACCTGTCCAAGTGACCCTGTATTCGCCGGCAGTGAGTGGCACAGACTGCTTACCTCAACAGCAGAGCTGCGACAGTCGTTCACGGACCATGACGGTGATACCACCTCTGGAGCAGTTTACAGACCGCACTGACATTGCACTTTTGAATATGTCCGCTATGTCGCCGCAAGCAAACAAGCGAGAGACTGAAAACTTCCTAACAGTTTTGACAACCGTTGCCTGTGATGACGTAGCTTCAGGACTGATTGTAACTTCTGACCAATCAAGGAACGTCACGTGGGTAAAGGAGGGAATTCTAAACAAGTCTGGCACATGCGTGCTGAGGGCAGAAGTGCCGCCAGGGATTATCCAAATGAACGCTGAACTGCTGGGCACCAGTGATGTGAGATTTGCGGTGCTACTGTACGGTGTTTACGGCCGCCTTACCTACTCCATGCCGGCCATGGTGAGCGGAAGCCACCTGGGGTACATTTCGCGAGAAATCGAACGGCACGAGTGCACAATGGGTAAGACAGTTTGATGTTCATTACCAAACGAAACCAAATAAAACCAAGAAAATGCGCTATTTCTTTCCAAATCATTTTCAAAACATCTCACCTGATTGCAAGAAAACCCCCTTTTTTTTTTAAATCCAGAGTCGTTTGATCCGTGTGAAGTCAACCCGTGTATGAACAGCGGAGATTGCATCAGGGAGGGTGATGGATTTCAGTGCAGTTGTATCAGCCCGTTCTACGAGGGACTACTCTGCGAAACAAGTAATGCTTAAGTGTCTTGGGCCTTCTCTGCCCACACCCACGGATCCTTATCAGTGGCGTATCCATGTTTTGGATGGGGGGATTGACCCATTTTTCGTCCGTAAAAATGTCGAAAAGCAAGGGAGTAGTACCGGTTGGGAAGTGGTGGCGCCTTCAAAAGCTTCAAATAAAATGTCTATAGACGTTTTTTCACCCACGTGATCAGACAGTGCTAAATGTAAACAATGCCACCACGTGTGGACTGCCTTGAAGTGATCATAGTACACGTATTTTATGGGCAGGTTAAAACACGTGCGCCTACAGTACACGGCACGCTTGACTGGGCTTATTTTAATAAGCACTTCATTACCATCACAACACTGTGCGGTCCAGCACGGACTGGTAATATCTTGTGAAAAAAGTATATTTATCAAAACACAACACCAAGTGAACTCCTACGTACATTCAACATTTACCTTCCCACCCCTGGATAGCCATCGATTCTCATTCCATTTATTAGATAGCAATCTCGTCATGGATTTGACCCAACACAGCTTCCTTGTATATTCTTATTCAATGTATTTACTATGTGGAGTTACTTTGCCAACTCATACTGTTCAACAATAATTTCATGTCAGTCTCATGTAGGTTACTAGAGTATTACCTGCAACTGTGGTTACTCATTTTGTCCAAGAAGGATGCGGTGCACTGAGGTCCATAACAAAAGATGCAACGCTCCTGAGGTCTGAATTTTAGTATGGTCACACGGAAGGCACAGACCTCGTGTGATGGAGGTGCTCTTTCCGCTGTACCCAATGGGTCCACGTTTTGAAAACTTGCAATAATGTAGTGTCTCCATCGGTTTCTTTCAGGGGTTGATCCATGCTCGTTAAGAGTATCTCTTTGCTTCAATGGAGGCACTTGCGCTCCAGACCGTGAGTGCTTGTGTCCACGTGGCTGGGGTGGAAAGCACTGCGAGTTTGGTAAGGATATTTGTCACTTTTTACGCATTGTATGTATTAAAGATGGATCAACTTGGTCAGGTGTTACCAGTAGTAGGAACTTCTCTAGATCTCCAAATTATCAATAAATGTCTCGCCTGATGCAACAGGATGATATATCTCAATGTGGTAGCCAGGTGCAGAAGTCTTCTTTGACATTGACATTATTCATGAAAACATGATTTTAACCAGTTCAGGCCGGATTTATTTTGACAATAATGCCAGGCGGGTTGAAGCCATCACCCCCTGGGGCTGCAGACTCATATTTCCGGCCTTGGTCGATGGCTGTGGCTCGCTGAAAGATATTTTCCGGCCTCGCTCGTTGCGGGTTTATCAGGCATCGGATCTGAATGTTGGAAAACTTTTGCGTGTAAACACGTCCTCCGGCGGGAAATGATTAAACTGGCTATGAATTGTGCTTGATGATATAATTCAGTTAATCTTTCCCATTCCAGATGTCAATGCACACACAACTTCATCCCGTGGCAGAGAATTCATCTTGACCTTCATGGAGCACAAAACTCCACGACGCAGCCCATCCATTGTGGTTTCCACAGGTGACATCAGCACCAGTGCCACTACTGTCAATGTTAACGTCCCAGTTGCTGGATTTATGAAAACCGTGTCGATTCCACCGAATCAGGTTCAGGTGATAGAGATCCCCACGGAAGCTATTTCAGTGGGCTCTCGCCAACAGAACAGTGGAGTAGAAGTCAGTGCCAGTCAAGACATCAGTGTTGTTGGCTTCCATAACAGTATCGCACCCGGAGATGGTTTCCTCGCATTACCTATGCATGCCCTGGGGACTCGACACCATGTGATTGCGGCCCGGCAGAGAAAGAAACGACCTGCCGAAAAATCCCAAATAGCAATCGTAGCTGCTGCTGATAACACCACTGTCTTCATCCGAACATATGTACCCGTTATATTTCAAGGACAACCTTATGCAGCCTACAGTTCCATCATTTCCCATTTGCAGAGGTTAGAGGTTGTACAACTCCAGAGCCAATTCGACTTGACCAGGGCAGAGATCTCTAGTGACAGACCAGTAGCAGTGCTGTCCGGAAGCACATGCGGCTACACAATGTATGAAGGAACTGATCAGAAAAGCTGCAGTTTCATGGTGGAGCAGCTGCTACCAATGCGGTCTTGGGGTAAACGCTTTGTCGTATCACCCTTTCTAGGTAACACCAATGGGCAGACTACTGTCAGAATCATTGGGGGACCTAAAGAAACCCATGTTACAGATGGAAGATACAAATCAGCCTACCTATGGGATGGAAGCATGCACGAAACGTACACCACTCAGCCGATGTATATATCAGCGACACATCCTGTCCTTGTAGTAGCATTCTCAGTTCAAGCTTCCTCAGACTGCTCTGACGAGGCCAGTGATTGTCAGGTAGCGTCAGTGCCCACCATGTCAGTCATACCTTCTCTGGATCAGTTCACCGCCTCGGCCACCTTTGCTACCCCTTCTGCAGTGAATACCTATTCGGTCAGGTATAAAAATTACATCAACATAATCACATCAAACTGTTCAGATATCAGGCTGTCTCCACTATCTTCAAGACACAAAGAGCAGGCTGAATGGGACACAAGCGTCAAGGTGCCATTCACAGATCTGTGTTTGGTTGGCAAGGAGATTCAGCCCGGCCAGTACCAAGTCAGCTCTGAATCGGGTCAAGTTACATTTTCAGCCCAACTGTATGGCTTCAATAACTATGGGAGTGCTTATGGAATCCCACTGCCTCAAAGTGGACTTCCAGCTGAAGGTATGAAGACTACACAATTTGTTTGAATAAACCTATAGTCAATAGCCATGATCTTTGTCTCATTCCATACAACTAAACAGGGATATAGCAATGCTGGATGGGGATGGTAACCCGGTAACATTTATATATGATTACAAACAAGTTCTGCAAAGTCCGCTTGCCTTCTGGGAATCAGACAAATGGTGCATGATGAAGATCTATAACCTTAACATACACTCCAGAAGGCCTAGCTTTTTGATACTCCAATAGATACTGAACATTACAGTGTTGCGCCATTATTTCTAATGAAATGCTTTTGAAATATAGTTACAGGCCTAACAACTGAACTATCACAGTAAAACTGTGTATTAAACTGGCAACAGTGTGAAACACTGAATCATCACATTTACTTGGACAAGTGATATATATGATGAGTAAAAGTTATCCCACAAATTTTCATAATTGTCTTAGGGGTGTGGTTACGCATCAATGAGCAACAGGTCAGTGGTTTCACAAATCGCAACACACATGTAGACATTGCTTTTCTAAGTTTTCAAAACCAGTGTTAATTTCAGTTGACCCTTGTTTGGAAGCTGAATTGTAAACTTAAATTTAGAGTCGGTCTTTAATTTCTCTTCCTCAGAATTTGGCGAGTCTCCATTTCGTACTTCGGGCACAGAGTTTGTTTTGGCCTTCATATCTGGTGGTAACTATTCGCCAATAGAAGGACCCAGATTGCTCATTACAGCCACAACAAATGCCACGCAGACTAAGGTCATGGTCTCGGGCAATGGACTGGATGTGGCCTTGACACTGGAACCAAATGAGGTACAAGTTGTTGATGTTCCACCTACACTGATTGGCATAAGTGGGCATGATCCTTATCCTAACATTGCTATACAGGTGCGTTCATCCCACGACATCGCAGTGTATGGTATGAATGATGCATATGGCACTGGTGAGGGATATGATACTGTATCGGATGGCTACCAAGCCTTTCCCGTTCAAGTACTGGGCAGGGAGTATGCCTTGGTGACCTCCTGGCCAGTTTACCAGCAATATCCAGATCGCTACATGCAGTTTTTTATCATTGGTCTCCATGACAGCACAAGGGTGGATATCGAGCTGAACGGAGCAGTGTGGTTTGACGGCACCTTGTTCTATGGTGGTGAAAGGATTACCATCGTGCTCAGCAAACATCGAGTGGCATACTTCAAGTCCTATAATGACCACACAGGATCACACGTGATGAGCACAAAGCCAGTGGCCGTCATATCCGGGACAGATTGCGGATTCTCTCCCAGATATCCCAGCGACGGACCCCTTGATTACCCTTGTGACCATCAGGTAGAGTTCATGACCCCTGCCACCAGATGGGGAAAAACATTCATCCTTGCCCCCCTCCAGGGTTACAGAGGCGGGGACATTTACGTTCGAATCCAGGCACTGCATTATTTTGCCACGGTTACGTTTGGATCAGGGGCCACTGCACGAGAGTTTGAAGCGTTTGATTCTCCACTGTCCTTCAGTGTTGGAGGTCAAGGCATAGTAAACCAAACACTGGTTGAGAGTAACATGCCGGTCAGTGTTGCTGCTTTTGTGATCTACCAACCCCTGCTTCATTGCCTGAATGGGAACGGTTCTTGTGAGGGGCACAGTCGACCTGTTTTGTTCACTGTGCCACCTGTGGAGAGCTTCAAGAAGAAGTTGACATTCCCGTCATACAGGGTGCGTGATGCTGACAACATGGCAAACTACGCTGATGTTTACACCAAGTGCGCCGAGGCAGAGTTCGTGCTAGTCAACGGGGCCGCACAGAGCTGGGACTACCCGCTGGAGGAGATTGACGAGTCCGGGTACTGTGTCTTGAGACTTCGGCTGGCTTCAGACGAAATCGCCACATCCTACGTGGTGGAATCTTCACTGGAGGATGGGAGACTCGGGGCAATCACATATGGGTTCAGTGATCGATCAGGGTATGCCTTTCCAGGTGGGATATAGGCAGCTGGCTTGGTATTAATGAGGTATCACATTGTGGATTTTCTAACAATGGAAACCTTAAACCCTCTTCTCTTCTGTGAACCCTCTTCTCTTCTGTGAACCCTCTTCTGGCTTGCAATACCTCCCTTTGGGCCAAACAAACAATAAAATGAAACTGAATGACTGATGCTTAATGTGGTTTGCAGACAAGGTCACATCCACAGCAGACTGTTGATTATACTAAGCACTATCTATGGAATGGTTGATCTAGTGTTGATGACTCTGTGAACACAATGTATCTCAATCACGTGCTAAACTAACCATTACTGGAATCACACTTATGATCCCGTTTTGCTGAGAAAGTTACAGTAGTTTGCACATTTTTTGCTATTATTGATTGTTACAGTATATTAACTAATTAGAAATGTTGGCGAAATGTTGACTTATAGTTAAATATGTAATTGTGACCAGATCCTACGAAATGACATTGTTGGACTTGTCATTTTTTGGCCTGAATTAGAAAGAGTATAGCCAACTCCTCGCTTTGCTATCTCACTCAGTTTGACATCCTAATGAATATGGACTTTATGTCAATGAAAACTTTGACAGTTCCTCCTGATTTCCATTGTGTAAGTCATGTTTAAAGAGGATGTTGATTCCTGAGAGAAATCTGCATCATTTTGTAATTTTATGCAGATTAAGGTACATCACAATAAAACAGGCAATTATTTCTGCATGGAATAATACAAAAGTTACTTTTGAGAGCTGTTTTTATCAAGACCCATCCAGCCCGCTGTTGTCATTTGTCTAAATGTTGCTGCTGGAAGCAGCAAATAAATCCGACGTCATAAGACTTTTTTTGGGTGCCAAGTGCTAGACACAATCAACATCCTCTTTAAAGGCCTCTCACTCTGGCGACTTGACACTCATTTTGTTGGGTTGAGTCTCATTAAGTCGAGGGCTAGCACATATGCATAAGTAACAGTAGTGTGAATTTTGTCTGTAGAAGTATGTTATTCTAAAATGCTAAAAATAGGGTAAATGAAACAAAAGTGTTTACACTTAGTGTATGTATTTAATTCTCTCACAATCATTTGTACATGTGTGTACCACACATTTTCATATTTAATTTTTGTGATTTAAAAATTAAATTTTAGGTCAATTTAGTGCCTTGAACATTATAATTTTTAAATACATGAACCGAAACAACCAAATGCGAATTTTACATATCATAGACAGTATATACAAATAAGTACAAAACAATGTAACTTCATGTACATGAAACATGCCGAATAGAAGCAGGTAATTTACACACTACATTTTAAACTTAGTCTAATAAACACTTTATGTATAAAATTAAATTCTTTTATACCATCAAAGTAACGAGCTCATTTCATACATAGCAGTGAACAAATTTGTTTGAATTAAGACATGATTTCTGTTTCTGAAGACCTAAATCTAAAATCTGTAAAACTTTTAACACGTTGGGCAACCAAGTATAAGAACACGTTTTGTACGTACTGAATGATAGCAGATCACAACATCACTATTTGACATAGCTGCACAAAATGTCCTTACTTTATAATTTGGGTCATTTCAAGGTAAATACCAAATACACGTACATGCAAGGCAGCATCCAAAAGTTCAATACAATTTAATTTTATAAATCATGTAGCTTGTTTGAAGTTTTACCTTCAAATATCGCATTCTTTTTCAATCAGGAAATCTAGGCAAAGCCCTATTACAGATAATTTTACTAGGATCTTCAAGCACTGAGAAGAAAAATTATGATCAAAAATTGCACACATTTTATTTTACTCACATTGTACATGATAAGTAAAAAAAACCATGCTTGGTTAGGTTGTAATTATGAAACAAAACAACTGACAGCAACATGAACAATATCTGCAAATGCCCACTTTTGACCATCTTTGCTTTATTATGAGTGTAGGATAAGAAATAACTGCACCTCTTTCAAATATCCAGGAAGACCAATTAGGATTTATCTTTCATGTTGCCGTCAGTTATTTCATGAAAGAAATCTGGAATTAGTTTGCAGTCATGCCATTTGGACTAGTATCCGCCACAGCGATCAGCAAGACTAGAGCAGCACTGCACACAGTGCATTCCTTGTTGCATTTCAACCGTGTCCCGGCTTCATGGGAAATGATAGTAACAACTGATAATGCAGAATTCAGTTGTTTTTAGGGAATGAGAAACTCATTCCAAATTGCAATGAGCTGCTAAATCGCACCGATTTGCCCCAAACTGGTACATGTTACAGTAGCTTACAAAAGTGAGTACACCCTTCACAATTTGGCAACAAATTTATGCATAAAATTTGAATTCATTACGAAAATCCCCTATTGTATGTTACCTTGTATTCATGGAATATTAGTTTTGCACTTGCACACAGCTCACAGAATGTTTACTCCATACTGAACTTCACGCTAGTGCTTCAAAGGCAGCTGCTTGGAAAGTTACAGTGATATGATTGCCAAATTGTGAAGGGTGTGCTCACTTTTGTGAGCTACTGTAAATGCGGCAACAACAAGCCACCTGCCACAACGGTCATGTGATTTGCATGTACGTTTGGCGCAGTGCTTTCCTCACCTTTCACCTCTGCGACCCGGGTTCGAATCCCGCCTGGGCCAACACATGCATTGGGTTTTTCAGCCCCTGCCTGATTCCGTGGGTTTACCCCCAGAATATCTTTCTGGGGTTTTCCTCCCACCTCTAAAACTGGACTTCTTCTTACCACAGATTTCTTCAGGCCTTCGAGCTACAGGGCCCTTTGCACTTTGGAGGAATCCTTGCTCTATGGTTTCAGAAACTAAAAAAATGACAATGACCAGATCTACTAAGCGACTTGATGTCACAAAGCAACATTTTACGCTTAGCAGTCTGTGCTATTGGGCCCAGGCCAGCCATGTGGAAATATTCTGGCCTTGATCATTTTTTCCCCTTACAGATTCTTTTGTATATCTCAAGTTCACCTCTTATCTAAACATTAAGTTAAACAATACTTCATTTCTCCCGCAGAAAGCCGGGTACATAATGAACAAGTACATGTATCACAATGCACTGTGTACATATGTACCATGTATGCAAATGCTAAATCTAACCAAGTATGGCAGTAACTTAATAAACATGATTAAATCTAGCCGTCTATCAAATCTGTCACAAATTTCTGAGAGAAAAAAGTAATGGCTCAAATAAATGTATGCGGCCTCACATAGCACAAAATTCTGGCCATTTCATGCTGCAACCTGGTCACGGCATTAAAGTGAACTCTTAAATTCGATTACATTGTACACTATTTGTAATTATCCCACAAGTAAAACGACCAAATTGATACCTTATGTCTACATGTAAATAAAAAGCACAAATTGACAAACATTACAAAGAATGGAGTATTTTACCTTTTCAAACAATAATGGAAATTGCATTTTTGCAAACGTGTCATCATTATGTGCAGATCTAAGGTGGAGGTGGAGGGGGGAGATTCACCATCCCCAAAACTGCATTCTAAACATTAAAAAATGAACATTCAATTCATTTTCAAATGTCGATGCTGTGTGCCCCCTTCTGTGGCTGTGAGGCCCCACCCCCTTTTTTTCTTTCAGAAACCCTGTTTTTGTGCCTGATAGTCACTGTGCATATTTGGCACCAAGAGTTTCTGAGCATTTCTCATACAGTTGTCGGTACAATCACAATGTTGCATGTATCTTGCAAAACTCTGAGAGAACAATTGGCTGTGGAAAAATAAATTACTGTTCATGAAGAGTAACAAAATTAGGCTCAGAAAGCTGACCGTGGAGCACCAAATGAAGGAATCAATCTTAAGATTGTGGCACAAGTGGACCAAGGCATCTGTATAAACAAACACAGAGGTGCATGTACATCTACACCTAAACATGTATGTCTCAAATTCTGTTGGCAGTGTCGTAGGTCGTGAGACCGGTCTCAGTCTCGGACAGTTGAGGTCTGGATATTTTGCTGGTCTCGAGATAACCAATTATTAACGCTCAGTAGATAACTGACCTATCGCTGTAGAATTGCATCAACGCAGCTTGTGAATTATTGTCCAATCACATCAACTATAATTCCACATGGAACGCGCAAAATCTGAGACAAACAAAAATT
>JAULKO010340174.1:13255-26915 GCA_032356045.1 Mediaster aequalis | reverse complement strand
CTGTGTCTATAATTATATTCATTCTGTTACATTTCACTACCCTTTTATTTGTAAATTATTTAACTTTGTATATATTTGATGTGTATTGTTTTGATTTTCAACTATAGAATAAAGTTGAATTTTGAAAAGTCAAAAAAGACTCTCTCTCTCTCTCTCTCAGCTATGTCAACAGCTTTTTCCCTCGTGCTGTATCTCATTGGAATTATTTGCCTTGTGCATGCTTCCGTTATATCTTACGATATATCCTGTTTAAGAGGAAGCTCAATGCCTACCGTATACATCTTTTTTTGTCTCTGTGTAGCTCCGAACAGCGAGTGGCATTTAGCCTTGTTCGGGAGGAACTTGAAAAAAAGTATAAAGAAGTATAATAAGATAATTATCAATGATTTGTATGAGTGCTGCTGTTTACAGCACCCGACATGGCGCTGAATAGTTGGAGGGTTGCCGCCGCAAAGTTTGGTAGTTGGAATTGGCTCCAAGGCGGAGCAAACATTTTTACGAATTTATAATGCATTCATGCATTTCACTACAGGACAGATTGCACTTTTATTTTTGTTTTTCAATTTCTCAAAGATCCTGTTGCACTTTTCGCTCCAAAAATGCGCGGCAAAAACAAACCGATCGGTGTCTACCAAATGTGTTACGAGAATGTATTGTTCAGTACACATTTCGTAGATTTCTTTCTGTATCAACCTTTGACCGGGCTGCACTTTTGGTATACATAAGTTCCGAGAAGCCGAGAATTGTTTCGTTTGAATATTTGTAAGATATGATATTGTATAGAACAATGTTAGAACAATTTTATTTCCTCGCGAACTGTGTACTTTCAATACTCACTCAAATGACGTGTGACTATCAACAACAAAAACACGTAATGACAAACAAATAACATTTTTTAAAGATGATGTCCAACAGTTTCAAACAAACATTCAAAGTAACAATTAACAACAAATACAATACCCCCCCAAAAAAATCAAAAGACTGCGAGGCCTATTTTTCACTACTCCACTACAGGTGTTACGCCTTCGGATAGTTCCGATTAGTGGTTCGGTGTGTCAGCAGGTTACGCGTCTATGGAACATTTAGATCAATTTGTCAAAATGTAAAAACACCCGAGGCACTGAAACAGCTTTGAAACATACAGTCAGACAAACAAACAATCAAACATAATAACAACATTAAAAACACATTTTCAATTGTATGTGTCATTTCATATTCATCACGGCATTCCTATGGTCGTCTATACATTCACGAGAAAGGAGTAGAAATAATAATGTAAAGCCTCACTCTTATTATAATGGCATGTCTGCCGTCAACTCAGCGTAACAATATAGTTAGCTTTGTCTACAGAGTTACTAAATAGACAATTGTTTCTTAAGATTTTGTTGGTCTGATGGTTTTTTTGTTTTTGGTCTTATATTGCATTTGTTCATACAAGTGTCAAATTAAAAATTATTTGCTGCCAATTCAAATGGAGCTACTTCAGATCAATGCAAACTTTTATCACAGTAGTTTTACGGCTCTAATAATGAATCCCGAGCAAGTTAATTATTTAACCCAGCAGCGATGATTTCATCGCTGCTGCGTTAAATAGGTTGCCATAGGTTGATTACAAATGATAACATCATAGTTCAGCCAGTTCAAACCGGCTTACCTACCTGAGCACAGACCAGGATAAAGTTCACATTAAACTACTTAATTTGTTCCATCGTTTCGGCATTAAGTAATGACACTGAAATAAATTCAAACAACTGAACTGTACATGTGCACAGAACAACCGGCATTATGAAAAAAAGAGAGAAAAAAATATATAACCGTACAGAGGCATTGCACCATAAAGTGGATTTTGACAAATCCTATACGATTTAATTATTTGTGTGATAATTAAAGTGTCCGGGTGTGGCATGTGTTTTGAGG
The DNA here is from genome assembly GCA_032356045.1 of Mediaster aequalis. Lineage (NCBI taxonomy): Eukaryota > Metazoa > Echinodermata > Asteroidea > Valvatida > Goniasteridae > Mediaster > Mediaster aequalis. The sequence continues at coordinate 24,998 of JAULKO010340174.1, read as the reverse complement.
TCAAAATTATAACAAGCAAAATATAATCGAATTCTGATTCAACTTGAGATGTTCTTCATGTGAGTGGAAGGGAGGTATAAGGAGGTTGAATGTTTGTAATGTTTTTTTTCTGATTTTTTGTGCGATTTTAACCCCCTCCCTCTGACCTAAAACGTTAATACACAACTGACAATTCGTGACGGGTCAGTAAGGCATTAGACATTATCAATATTAATGCACCCAAAGCATCATAATCAGCCAACATCGCGGACATTAAGGGAAATTCCAGAGTGCACCGATTAAATAAAGTTAATTACCAGCCGATTTATCTTGGTGACAGGACGATAAAACCTGATTAGACTGATAGAATGTTCTGAACAAACACGCATTACAAAGGTGAATTAAAACGTTTTCCATCATAAGATTTCTTCGGAATTTTTTTGGAACAAACAAATTGATCATAAAATTACTCCGAGAAGAACCACATCATATAAAAAAATAGGCTGAAGCAAAAACATTTCAAAGTTAACTTGCATGCTCTTATAACATTCCTTTTTATTGGGAAAGGTACTTAATCTGTTGTTTTATCCAACATTTGTTGACATCACATTTCGAAACTCTCTCTTAACATGACTCTGAATAATGAGCGCTAATGACGCCATGTAATGTCAAAGAATAAAGTGTTAAAACAATGGTGAATTTAATCATCTTAATGGTGAGCTTAATCATCCATTAAGCATCTGTCGTCGTCAACATATATAGACAGTGCCCCTCCTTGTATACAGTGACAGGCACAGTTATAATGTGCTGGCACCACAGCATGCATCTTACTTGTCTAGAACAGGATCTCGAACCAAGAGGAAACGCCCTTTTCGTTGTGCGCTGAATATAGTATTTGATGGAAATGGTAAGTTGAATGTGCACGGGAAACATTCTCAGTACTCTTCAGGCCTGGTAACGAAAGTTCTGGTCATTTCCAATTGATCAGATGCCGTTAGTTCAGATTTTCCTGACAAATTAAAATGAAGATCAGTGTTTTACCTTTGTTGTCAGTTGTAATGACCCTAAAAGTTGCAAAGGAGGTCCCCAGTGGTCCATAATTGAATTCTGTACTTCAACCCTGCCTGAAGGTAGTTATCTCAGTACTTGTCTTTTTCAAATATCTATAAATTGGTTTGTTTATATGCATACTTTATTTTCAAAAGGCTCCTTGATAAACATCGTAACAACCGGTACAATTTGATTATGGCGAAAATCAGATTACGGCAAACTTGTTCAAATAGTGCCAGGGTTTAACAAACAAATCAGCAGGTTTTTTTTGTTTGGTTTTTTTTTGGTCTGGCTAAAAAAAAAACTTGAAAAAAATAGGGCGCTTGTCAATATGGAGATCAGTTCCTCCAGTACATCATCCAACGGTGGAAGATCGCACTGAAAAGACTGGATAAGAGTATAGTGTATGGTGGGATAAACAACATCATTTTACAATTTCGAAGTCTATTTACTTGATCCGTGACAAAAACCTAATGAACGTTTGAAATCCGATAGTCGGGTACCGAAAATAACGAAGCGGTTACAACTGCTTAATATAAGAACACATACCAAGCTTGGGATTTTCAACGGTTAAAGTTAAGCGATTACTTCCCAGTTTCGTGGCCAGAAAAGAGCTACATTATTACTCGGTTACCCGATGTTAATTAACTTAATCATATTCAAAACGTACATCAAAGAACTCAGATAAAATACGTCCAAACTTTCTTATGGACACTGGTCTATAAATTTAAGGGGGACCAAAGGGAGCCATGTTCCCCACAACAAAAACATCAGAACAAATCAATTAGTAAACAAATAGTGAACAATGCCAAAATCCTTTTCGTGACCTGCCATTAGGCCCGATCATTATTTCCAGGCGTTCTGCAAGGAGCAGGATCAGTCCTGTGGTGGTTTTAAAGCAAGATGCGTTGAACGTTTTCACCAAACTTTCGTGTACTTTTCTTTTGTTACAAAATGTCTTTCCGTTAAATGTCTTTGAACGAAAAGTGCAATTCATTTTAATTTATTTTGTTGGTAATTGTTTAGAAAGACCCCAGTTAAAACGAAAGATAATTTCGAATACCCAGAAAATAGATTGAAAGTTAAAGTTATTATTACCTGCTGCATACCAATAACAATACCAATGAATATTGATTGCCAAAGGCCTTATGTTCTTAGTCTAAGAACATGAGGCCTTTGGCAATCAATATTAATTGGTATGTATGATATATCAGAATTAGTCAGGGCTAATCTTTCAATTCAGTTATATTCAATTAATTCAAAACTTTTATCCCACATTGTAACCGGGGCCTGGATATGTGCTGTGATGATTTGAACAGATCTGAACCATTTCCTACAAGTTAAACAGCGTGTTTCTCAGGTGCGTGCCCCGCACGCTATTCGCTTTCCTTATGAAATGTCGGAGCTTTTTCTGGGCCCCAAACGAACTGTATCTTGCACGTAGGACCCCAAAGGTTAACGGCGAGATTATTGTTTTAGCGGTTCACTTGAACAATGTTCTACCGTTAACGGCACTGGGTATCATTTTAAAAAGTTCTGAAATATTATGTTGACGTTCATGCCAACAACCACTGCAAGGTGGGAGTAAATACTGAACTCTGACACTAGAAAATGAGTAACTAATGCATTTTTTGAGAGTGGTGTCTTCGAACAATGCGGTATTGGTTAAACAAGCAGGGCTGGCTTATGAAACCTTGGACTAATTCCGCTCCATTGAATTGAACCTGGAGATCTGCAACTCCGACTGGACAGACTTGTTCGGGGCCAAATTTCATGGCTCTGCTAACCACATGTTCCGTGCTTACATCCCCATTCTGTGTTCTGCACTAACACTAAAATTCTGCGCCAACATTGTAAAGCACATAATCCTTACTCATGGGGTGTATACTCATGCGCACAAGCCATGTTTCCTTGCCAGCCCCTGAAATACGCTCATCGTTAGCAAAGAACGTCAACAATAGTTATCGGCGATTCTATGGTAACGACAGGAAGAGCCATGAAATGTAAATCTCAGCAACTATTAATTACAAAAAAAGTATTTTTTTTTCAGAATGGGGCGGAGAGAGGACATCAATATTATAAACGAGTGTGTTTCTTCTGTGTTATGTTAATGTTTTGCTCTACCAAAAATAACCCTTTTTAGACAGACGTTTATTTGTGAGTTTATTCGAAAAGTCCGGTCCAATTGGCAGGGTAACCGATAAACAGAAGACGAGACAATACGGAGAGTGGTTATCTCGACAATGTAAATATCAATGTCGATCTTTCATGGACACGCACGTATAGTTTGAATAAGTTTAACGGCATGAAGATAAATAAGTCTTTGTAAATAAAGATAAGATAAAGATAAAACACACAATGGTGGCACTGGAAACGTGGGAATAACAAGTATGAAACGAACTTTCCTTCAGACGTTGACCCCCTGAGCGCCGACAAGGTGACATATGGAACAATTGGGTTTCCCGCCAGTTTTTGCTTGCTCAGAGTTAAAACATGCAGTATAGGCAATTGCGCATCCCCCTTCCTTTTCTCATCCCACATTCAAACACTGCATCCTATCTTCTTCCTGCTTCAACCTATCTGCCCCCATTCTGCACTCATTTACATATCCCTCCTCCCCACCTCTTTTCAAATCTCACCCCATCTTAATTCTCAACTCGTTTGTTTCCATCCCACAAAATCGAGCTATTCCTATATCATTATAAATGCTTTCACATCTGTACGTTCATTTCCAGCTTCCCTCGATTGTCCCCGATCGCCTTCCCTTTCCAATCTACCCATAAAATGCTTGCCATTTGCATTGCCCCTTTCCGCCAATACTTGCGTTTTCATAATTGTCAATATGTTTTATTGTGTCACTGACCCTTATAAAGTCTCTGCTATTGAGTGGAAACGCAAGGCCCCTCTTCAAACTTATGTCAGGTCATTCCAGCTGCTGAGCAATTCGACGATGCTGGTTCATTTTGGCTCGCACTGTAGACCTGGATAGATGTTGTCTTCCATAGGCTCGCCCCAAATCACATATCAGCGGTGTATTTGTAAGGAAAAAAAGTGTGATGGAGCTTTTATAAACTTGTAGTTTATAGCCGGTGAGGGGCCTGTTCGTCGATAATGGCCCGAGGCGAAAGCGAGGGCCATTATCGGCGACCAGGCCCCTCACCAGTTTTAAATTACCTTTTTGAGGAAAACGTTTTCCTCACAAATGTCAAGGTGCATTTTCAGTCGAGCCGAAACCAGACTAAAATTCGTTTTCTCATGATTTTCGTCGCTGCTGAACAAACGAACAATTTACAATGTTGCACGATTTCTCAAACACGTTGAACAGTTGTTGAACATGTTGAACACATTTCATTTCTCATTTTTCATCCATACGATTGAGAAACCGACTGAAAAAAACTGCAGCCTGAATTTCGGAGGAAGGATAAAATAGAAACTGGTTACTTTTTGTCAGAATTTGGACCGTTGCGGTGTGGTTGGCTCACACTATCATGACCATGGTCGTACCAACGTTTATAATACGTAAACACGGCACACTTTCTTGCCGACGGAGCGGCTTTCCCGATCCGGTATCGCCGCGCACTTTTTTGTATCATATACGGCTCCAGTTTTCATCGATAATGAAAATAAAATGCTATGCAGACAGTAGAACATATCTGTCAACATTCCCATCATAAACCAAGCTGTCATATAATCATAACGTCAAAATGATATCACGTTGTTGACCGGTTGCAAAGCTGAGTCGAGTAGTTTGTACCGTAAAGTCCCGAGAGTCGATGTCAGACATTTTGATCAAAACTTTATAAATACGTCACTAGTCATGAAGACGAACTGTAATACTCCATTCAGGAACAAGTTTAAAATGGAAAAATATTAGATTATGACTGTAAATAATTTCAAAATCTTTTCCCAATTTTCTATTAGTTTCGGAATCAATCCGTTTTATTTTTTTATGTTCGTAAAATTGGGTTGACAATAAAAGTACTCTAATTAGACGTCACTTGGACTAGACTGGTTCCCGGTCCCTCCATCAATTTTGGGACGATGGAATGCCGGGGAAAACTCCTCCGCTAGACATACGGCTGATAAGGCGAACCTTTGATGGATCATCTATGTTAGATCCTTTACCGAATAACGCCATCCTGAATCTCACCGGAACGGAAGGTTTGACAGGGGATTCTGTGCACTGTCGTGTGTAACATTAAAAGCATCCTGAACGGTGTGAGCTGTAAAAAATAAAATACTCAAAGTAAACAATGACCTTAATATTACTCTTATTTCTTGCACTCTTTCTTGATTTGATCATTGAACCACTTTTAATAAATACATCTCATTGTTTTATAGGAAAATTAAAAAAGACATTGTTGGGAAATATAACAGAATTGCAGAAATAACAATTACACAAGTCTATAAATGTAGTGCGAGGGGGAAAGCGTTATAAAAAACAAAAATAATTCTCACTTCAAGATGTTGGGCATACTTTGGATTGTGCAACGCATAATTCCAGGGTAGACAGTTAGAATATCGCAGACAATGATGCTACTATGCTGCTGCCATGCCCTATAACAAAAAAGAGAATTGTGATATATTGCACAAGCCTGTTACACCACATTGCTAGAATTTTGAAATTAATTCAACATAGACTGCACAAACTGCGGTGTTAGGTTTTCAACACGGAACTGATTTTAATCTGTGCTTTTTGAAATTGATAGCAAAATAACACCAACAGATTAAATATACAATCGAAACGATGGTGTTAATCCATGAAGGTGTTAGAGTTGTGCATCTGTCGTCTGTTATAACGAAACACCGAGGTTGGTTTCATTTTCTTATTCCATATTGAAGTGTTGAGCAACACCAAACCCCTTGCCAAAAACAAACACCTCTTCAGAATTAATTGACACTGTCGCGGTGTTTAAATTAAAATCAAAAACAATTTTGGTGTTTTATATTCCATCTTTCGGAACAGAGGTTAACACCAACGAGGAATCTATATTGACTTCAAGGTTTGGTGTTAAATTCCTGACATCTGTTAATATCAATTCCGGACTTTAGTTAACTAGCATCTCGAATACTCGCTTAAAATAAACACCAACGAATAGTTAAATGTTACACCGACGGTGTATTCTTTAAAACACCACAGCATTTTCAGTGCAGTGCTCCAATACAAATGAACCTACAATGAATAATTGTACGTTGCAATGTTAGCAGGAGGGGGGACTTGGGCATAGATTTTGCTACCCTCCCAGTCCCATCCGTGAATCCAGTGGAATAATATTTTGGAGGTACGGGATAATATTTTGCTATATGACTCCAGATAATCTTCATTTGAGCTGAAAAAAGAACACTAAAACACTCCCATTAATTCAAAAGTCAGTGTCACCTCATTTAAATGACAGGCGTAGAACTACATTCTTGGAGGGGCAAGGTGATTTATTCTTGGTAAAGGAAACTTGTATTGCAAAATCTAATTGGGAACATTTCAAGGGACTCCAGTCCTGATATCAGGCCATATATCTCCACCAAAAAAGGGGGAAAAAGAAACAAATTCTGAAGACTGACCCTCATACCTGTTCTTGTGAATTTTAAAAGTGAGTAAGTTATGTCTTACTCACTGTTTAAATTTCACAAAAAAGTAATGTGAGTCAGTCTGTGGAATAGAAAGTATAGTGTAACAGTAAATAAGGTCCGTACGCAGGATTTTCGAGGTATACAAATTAACTGTATACAAGTGTAAAGTTTTCTTTGAACAGTTATATTCTTGTTTTGTTCCCGAAAAATATTGTGAAAGTACGGGGGCATTTTTAGGTGGCGGCGCTTTCAATGGCCTTTGCTAATAGCCCGCATTAGAAATTCAGATAAATCCAATCCAATTCGGTTTACTGTGACAGAGGTCATAAACTGCATCGACAAAGACAGGACCAGTTTTTCAATGCATGAGGATAAATGTTACATGATTGTCTTAATACGTGGAACACCATGCAGGGTGCCCAACAAAACTCTGTATTATTGTCAGAAAATGATGAAAATGGATTCACCAAAGATTGCAATGTGTCTATGCTTGACAATAATATATGTTACTTTAAAATATACGGTTTTTAAAGTCATGAATAGATACAAACACTTTTAAGTCAAAATACACTTTTAAGTCAAATTCAAGGGTATGTATTAATCTGTCATCCCTTAAAAAAATCCAGACCACCCAACAAAGGTTTTTTTTCTGGTATTTCTGTCTGGCGTTCGTAAATAATAATGAAAGAAAAATGGGCCCACCCCAACTTCCAAGCAAACCAGGATTCTTTCTGGTATATAGGCATCGGCTCATGTCATGGACTTTCATATACACGTCAAGGTTCAAAGGCAAATCGAGATAACTGCCACCAATCTTGTTTACTGTGTGCAAGTCTGCTTGCCAACGTAGTTGAATTATGTTCAGGGACGGCTTCAAACTCGAATGCAACACACTATTTAGCAATTGTCAGTGCGGCACAAAGCAGGTCTGTGCCAGGGTTGGGATAGGAAGCCTCCCCCTTCTATTTGTATTATTGTATTTATTGTTATTATTGTTAATATCCCTTCTTCATCCAGCGTTGATATGCCTGCGTTATGTATGGACACACGGGTAAAGGCATTTGAAAACGACGCCCTTCAAAACTGTGGTACCTATATCCAACCCCTCTTCAACCAAACCCCGCTTTTCAAAATAATTTGCATGGCCCCCAAACGTTTTTGTTCATTTTTTACAAACATTAAGTCCGGAAAATCTGCACCCCATCAACGGAAATCCTGCGCACGGGCCTGCTTGCTCTACTCATAACGTACCCTTTGTACATACCCATTTATCAGATGGCTTCACGTAAACGTCAACACCCGTACAAATTAACGGCGCCCTCTGTTGGCTTCAATACTACAGTGACAGGACACAACTGAAAAGCTTAATTTGTAATGCAAACATATTAGCCATTATATTCTAGGCAGAAGTGTCGTTTCCACATTGCATTATATTACTGGCTGCGTAGATACGTTTAGTAACGATGTGCTGATTTGTTACTATGATTTTTACAAACGGTCTTTTCTATTTAATTGTTTATATTCTAGTTTACTTGTCATGAGCACCTCAGAGGCGGATACAGGATTTTTGTTGGGATGGTGGGAGTCAGGCCCGACATTATTGTTTTCTTTAATTATTTACCCGTAAAAGCCACATAAAAAAAACGCAAAACAAAAAACGTTGCATTAGCGGGGGGGGGGGGGGTCGAAGCCCCACCCCTTAGGATCCGCTTATTGCCTTTTTTTCAAGTAGTTAATAATAGAGAAAAGAAACCACGTTGTTTTTCGCGCATCGAAGGATTTGGACATAAACAAAATCAAAAGTGTAACCAAAATAAATCACCAAACAAACAGAATGAGCGTAGCTTCACGTGCGTAGCCGGTCCTTCGATCGTCCCATTCGTACCAACTATTTTTCATGACTGGCGATAAAAGATTCAGGCATTCGTTAAGGGAGTGATGACATTGTTTTTTAGCACGCGATATTTTGAGAAATGGCAAACATGCACTTTCCGCACGTAACAACATGGTGCCTGCCTCCTGTAAAGGGGATAAACTATTTCAATCATTATAAATGATATCAGAAAAAAATATGACAAACTTAAAAGAGACTCGTCATGCTCATCTAAACAAGCTTCGTTTCAGCATCGTCCTTTCACAAACATATTACCAAAGTTATCAAAATTCAATGGACACAATAGCATCATTCATATTGTTTTGTTTACCTTTAAAATGTTTGGTGATTGGAAACTAATGCCCTGGATTATAATATTAAGGAACTTGCACAAATACGAACCACAGCATTGTTATTGATGAGACACTCGTTGTTAATATTAGGAATAGGTTTTGCTTTCGAAATAGCTGGAATGTTTCATTATAATATAATGGCTTCTGAAGAGGACAAAGGTTACTATATAAGGCGTTTGGTTAACTGTGACAGAAGTAAAACAAACTGTGCAACAACTGTGCAAGTGCATCGACAGGGACAGAGCTGCGTTTTCAACGGCTGTTTAGTTTAATAATGAAATACATTGTTTGCATTGCTTTCGCAATGCACCATCTCGGGGTCCACTTCACTGCTGGCGTATGCGCATTTGTGCATACAATAATTTGAATGTATATAGGCGAACTGTTTCTCTATAACAAATTATTGTTTTCTTATGCGCATAGATTATTATCCAGGCAAGAAGTTAGAGCAGTGGACATACGTCCGAGTACACTACGTTCGAGTACAATTCTCAAATCCTGTTAGTGTTTCCATTGTTGTAATGGTAAAAAAAATCGCCCTATAATAGAGCAGTGTCGCCCTAACCAAGCACTTTTGACCAAAAAACGTCGCCCTAATATAGCATTTATACAATTAAGCGAAAGGTAACTGTGACGTGATGTGGGAAAATCCTTCACATGGCAAAATTTGTCATGTTTGTGTTATATACACAAATTTAATGAAGACACTGTGCCGTTTCCCTGAAAAAATAAAACCTTGCTTAGAAATCAATTACCTGCAATATAGCCCCCAATTTGGCCCCAAATAAGACATGAATGGAAATGTCTTTTTTAATTTTCAATAGAAAATGAAAAATGAATTTCCTTAGTCAAAAGTGAACGTGTTACTGGGGCAAACAGAGACAATGACGAACGAAACCAGAAGAGATATTTTGAACTTGTTTATGAATAATGACACGAAGGTCTCGGGATAGACACATCTCTTTCTCTTTTTTCACAAAATAGGGCCGTTTACAGTGTAAAAGAAATATGATCTCGGTTTCGTCAGTTTGAAATTGTTGTCATAAAATGTTGTCTCCTTACATTCTTAAAGGTTGTGATGAATTAACAAGTGGTAATTTACACTGGTCCATATTAATCCATAAGTGGGTTGTGTACTTCAAACCTTCCTGGAATTATGTATCTCCAAACGTTGTTTTTTGTATCTTCATCAATTAATTTGTTTGTTTGCGAACCTTGTTTCAAGATGCCATTCACATAGATATTTTAACCATTGTTACCTTTGATCATAGCGAAAATCAGATCAAGATTGAAAAACAAATCCAAGTTTCCATTACAATTATAGGAGAGGCTGGAGCGGTACAAATGATGTAAAGAGTAAGGTGTGGGTATCACTAGTTGCTCTTGAGTCAACTGCACAACGGTCAAGATCAATGACGCCCTCTGTTGGCTAATCTGTTTCAACTAATCTCTTTCAACAGAGCCAATTAAAGGCTTGAAAAAATACTTATATAAGGAAAATCCTTATGCAAAAGCCCATACCAAATTGACATGCTGGTGACAGCAACATAAATTTGAGTAGATCTTTTTAATGACGTAATCATCACGAGGAAGACACGAATGACTGTCCACATCAGTAAAAGTGGCTTAATTTCTTACATAATTAAAGGGGGAAAAAACGTCAGACTGATCCTGCACTGTGTAGTCAGATTCCTTGTTGAATCAGCGGACAGAGGCTTTGAGGGCGCTGTTCAAATTGGGCGTCAGTTCACTCAGGAGAATATTCTTCCAACCAGTGGCGACTCCAACCGGGGGCGGGGATAAACTTGCACATTGACATGTTGCCTTTGTTGAGACTTAAGGAAATATGAATGCCCCATCAGTTAATTAGGTTTTGTGTATTTCAATAATTGATTGAAGCTTTTGATAAGTAAACGTAACCACTCCACAACAGGCACTCCGCCCACCACCTCCCCTCTCCTCGCTTGAAACAAAACAAAAATCCGAAAACAAACACTGTGTCGCGTTTTTCTGCGTCAGAGTTTGTTTACGATTTTTCCCCAAGCTCCTTATGGAGAAATAAACAATTCTAGTGGTCTCACTGTTTGTTCATAATTTGTCCGTTGTTTTAACTGCCAGTAAGGTTAATCCTTAAATTCAGTTATTCAAAATATGTTCAAACTTCATTAATATGTATTTATTCATGCTAGTAACAGCGGCAGACTCTACCCGACTACGTATTCCCAGTCGGTTGTGGAGTCCGAGAACTCTACGAGTTGGTGGTATATGGGAGGACAAGCTGGACCAAGATCCTATTAATATCATTGACACAGACGATCTCCTATCAGACCCCCACGGCTTTCTCCCTGCCGACTGGTAGTTGTATGGATGAAAGTTCCTTCAGTCAAGGCTAAGTGCCCCGGTGTCAAGGGACTTGCTCTTCGACTAAATTTGTTCATGTTTAAAAGTTGTCAGAAATGTTGGAAATCTTACATCTCGTTGTTGCCTTTGGCTAAATACTAGTATATTGGGCAGCCTTAAGGAAACTACAACGATTTCGACCATGTAACTTATGTTTCGTTCTCTCGGTGAGAATATTTCATTTGCAACATTTTAACCACAAATACACGTCAGATACAGAAAGCTCATTTGCCAAACCATCATTTTAACCGTGAGAACATTCCTTAGTTATGTTAATTCGATTCGGGTTCAAGGCAGAACAATCATCATTGTTTTACAACCATCAATGTTTTACAACCTTATTATGCATTTATACAACACAGGCACAATGTTTGTTTCGCTTCAATCTCTTAGAATATTTAATTGCAACAAAACGCATGTCAACAACAAACTGATCGATAGTCCGCATGTCAACAACAAACTGATCGATAGTCCGCATGTCAACAACAAACTGATCGATAGTCCGCATGTCAACAACAAA
>JAULKO010340174.1:0-13155 GCA_032356045.1 Mediaster aequalis | reverse complement strand
CTGATCGATAGTCCGCACGTCAACAACAAACTGATCGATAGTCAACTGAATTTTCATGGCATCCGTTTCGAGCTCCGAAAATATTCTCGATTTCCAGCTCCTGGTGGCTTTTCAAAGCAAATTCCTTCTTCAAAGTGTTAGTATCCTGCACAATCCTGACGAAGAATTATGCCTGCTGGACGTAAGATGTCTGCAAGATCTCCCAACCGGGCACCACCAACATTGTCGCCCCAGGCCAGCCCAGAGTCACCAAGTCACACTAATGTACCACACGGGGACTTTGAGTGCTTTGACCGGGAGACCCTCACTGAGATCCGCTCAGCTTCGCCTCGTGAAATGGAAAAGTCCAGATTTTACCTTGCGATAATATTCCTCCCATTCCACTCTGATCCACTCAATATTTGTATACTATAAAACTGTTTTGATCGGCTTGGGCCCTTTTGGACATCGGGGGCGCCAGAAAGTGATTCAATAGCATTGGTCGGCGACAATAAGGGGATGGGGGCGCCGCCCCTGCTTTTAACCCCACGTCATTTTGAAATTTCACAAATGGACACCTTCACACATACCTAATCATACAAAGTTGTTTTAATTCGCAATGGCTTTAATAGTACAAATACCTCGATCAAAATGACAGAATTGGTAGGATTTAGAAACAGTATGGAAATAAGTGCACTTGGTACAAAATAAATTCAGTAATCTTTGTACAATATTCTGAGAACTAAACAAATGTGAAACAAAACTTAAGAAAATAAAATAACCAGTTTTCATCACACTAAAAGTTAAATAAGTTAAACATTTTAAAGTAGTCAAAGTCCATAGTGCGTTGCCGTAATACGTTTGAATAGTATTCGAACTTCGTAAATTGTACCCCCAAAAAACCACGTTCGCAAACTACGAATTTTCATATTAGACTATTGTAAGTAAAACAATTCATTAAAAAATGAAATGTCTCCGGAAGTTTGCCAAAATGTTGGAAAACAATGTATGTACTGAGATAAAATGAAAAACATTATTAAACGTGGTAGTTTGCGAATGTGTTTAACTATTTCGCTATAAGAACTCGTAATTTGCTTGGAAATGAAAAAAAAAAACAGTTTCAATGTGTGCAGGTTAGCGTCTGTTTGAAAATAGATGATTTTGTCGTCATTTTACCAATTTGCAAGAATGATTTGAATTTTAAAGATAGAGTATTGAGTGACTTCAAAGAATTTTGTGGAGGTCTGTTTTAAGCACAAACGCTTCATGTCAGTGCTCCGCAAAGTTGGTTTAACTTTTGGTTCCTTTACTTTATGAAACTGGTTTTGCGAGGTTGCATTTGAATTCAAAGAAGACAAATATGCATTTTCTACATGTTCACTTCCCGAGCGAATTTAACAAAAATAGGTAGTGACTGTTTATTATTTGGCTTAAAATGTACTCTCGCCTGGAGCATTACACAACAATGAATCATATCCAAGGCGAGTCCAGAAAAAACTCCCGTAGCAAAGTACTTTGGCATGAGAGTAAAACCTTTCCATGAGTAATTTTTAACATCGAGTTATTGCCGTGTCCTAAGTCTACACACACATACCCATAGAGTTATTTAAAAAATATGTATATATGAAATACACACTTTGTTAAACAAAATAAAAATATATTATCCTATCCATTGTTCAATTGTTTCGAAGCGTTACAGCTACGAATATAAGTACTCAAACATTTGAAAGATAATGCAGATGGTAAAATATTGCCATTTGGTTTAGTCGGTTGTACTTTAGCTATGTTGTTCTTTAAGAGAGAATATATCATCTCCACGAATTTGATTACCTCAACAAAAATAACCTATTCTTTATGCACCACACTGTTGCTTCACTTCTTGCTAATGCTGAATTGCTTAACTGCATTATAATTGCAGACTGCGCCAAACGTCAAACTCGAAATTGCATATTCAGTCTTGTAAAATGTAAAATCATGTTCTGCTAGTTTGTCTGTATATGAATGGCATAGTCCTGTTAAGTTGAACACAACCGAAATCATGAAGAACTTACGCAAACCTATCACCACCGCACATTTTACCAGAGGGCCCAATCTGGCATTCCAACAATTCGTGTAAGGCCGTTTCCATCACTTTCTGTAACCACCTGCAAGGGGCATGCATTATGAAGCAGAAAACTGAAATGAATCAATATCTTGGGAGAAATATGGGATTTACCCATCCAAAATCTGGAAAAAAATAAGAGAAGTTCCCCAACTCAAATACACCCTCATTCTGAACGCCTGATTTCTCAATGAACCTGAACGTCGTAGTACCTAAATTCCATGGGGTACATACAGTGCAGCTGAACGAAACAATCCAGAGCAAAAGTTTAACCCAAATCGATTTGTCTAAGGACTCAGAGAGAAGTAGTGTACCTGCACCGAAGAGAGAATTCTACATCCAGGTCAAAGGGACTCAAGAACTTTTGAAATCAAGAACACACGTTCTACCATTCTGAGCCAGACATGAGAATTCAGTAATTGAAGCTGATAATTTAGACAGAGACAAATTAAGGGTCAACATTTTTTGTCCTTCGCTGGCGAGTGCATAATCGGTCACCAAACTCACCATATTAACAAATTTGAAAAACAAAATCATCCAAAAACCACAAGGGAAACTGACTAGGTTAAAAACACATATCTTAAAAATGTCAAACCGTATCTTTCCACAAAACAATTTAATTATACTCTCAATATACATAATACATGTAATCTTTGTGTATAACAAAGTTCAAAGGCTCAATTTGCGGCATTTGTCCCAGAACACGTTCATTTTAAACTACGAATATTCATGTTTACCCTTTTAAAGATATAAGAGCACAACGTGGCTACTTTTCAGTAAAACTTGACAATTCTTGGCTGAAAATCAATTACCTGCAATGTAGCCCCCAATTTGGTCCGAAATAAGACATGCCAGCAAAACCAAGAATATATTTTCAATAGAAAGTGAAAAATTTATATTCGTAGTTTAAAATGAACGTGCTCCAGCTTGATCTAAACTATATAATACTCTAGAAATACACATCTACAGCAGATTCAATAAAAGTCGAAGAGCTTTTTCGCGATTATACAAGCTTCAGACATGTGCCTAATAACATAATCAAATGGTATTCGTAAATTTCGCTCAGTTCGTAGTTTTTTTTGCAAGTTTAAATCTATAACGATAGTAGGGCTGGACGTTTAGACAAAGCATTATTTTTCGCAGAGGTTTGGTCTTTGAGGATGATTGTACTATAGGACTGCAGTGTGAGGTCGTTCGTTGGAAGTAGTTTGCAGGAGTATATTATTTTACAACATTTGTACTAGGACGTTATTTTGGAATACAATACAATTAAACATTTTTTTATGAATGCTTTTAAGATAAAAACAAGTGAAATTAAAAAGCTTCAATAGCATTTTCGTTCAATAAAATTACACAAGATCAAAGGACGGGGAGCAACAGGTAATGGAAAATCGTCGAATGGCCTGTTCTCTAATGAATGTTCTGTTCTCAAATGACCTCCTCAGCCGCCCCTGTGTGATCATGAAAGAGAAGACATTAGAGAAGTACCAGAAGGGCAAGCAAGCATTGAAAAGGACGACTGTGATTGTCAAGAGAAGAGTTTCAGCGAAACGTTCTACAAAGAGGTTGACGTTATTCACGGGAGAAGCTGAACCGACATGGACAAAACGACCTTTCAAAAATCTCTGCTGAAATGATTTAGTCCTACATTCCTGGGAGAGCCACTGGCAGATTCTGCCATGGTGCCAATTTGTGACACCTGTTTGTAGTTGTCGCTTGCAAAACAAAACATCGTGAGGAGCAGGAGTTCGTCATGTTTCTCAAATTGTTAGATTTGGTAAGTCCGGACAGAAATGACAAGATCCATGCCTATAGTATAAGAACCATGTTGGCAACTTCATCAGCGATCACAGGACAGTGTCGAAATACTAAGGTCAGAGGAATGTGACTCAGAAAGGCAAACAGTCTATTCCAACACGAACTTTAGCTTCTGGTAGAAAACTAGCATTACTCCGCCACGGATTTGAGTAAGAGCTGATATCAGTATCACTATGTATCCTTGCTATATCAAAACTAGCGAAGTTATTAACGACAGCCATCACAGATGTGAAAAAAAGTAAAGAGGGACAGTATCATGTTAAAGTACTGGGCGAAACATAATAGACATTAGAAGTGAAAACTCTGAACTAGCTGAAGCATCATACAATTTATGGAGAAAAATCAGTCTATTTAGGGCATAGCAAGGAAACATACCACAACTAATTGATGATAGTCACTTTTAATATGAAAAGTAGTGCATGGCAGGTTGATTTCTTGAAATTGGCTGAATTAGAGGGTCAGTGGTTAAAATTGTAAGTTTCCTTCAGGCAGATTTCTTGAAGGAAGTTCGGGTCGTGATGCATTATATTGATGATATAAGTAAAGAAATAGGAACAGAGAAGAGCTAAGTGCACCGTTCGTCGTGTCCTGTCCACAGATCCCGAAAAATTGAAATCTGTGAGCAATTGTGTGGTGACAAAAAACGGACATGGCTATTGTTGGTTTACATTTCGAAATGCATCAGAAAAAAATGAAAACAAATACATTTGACAGCCAATACAATTAATAGCCACCTGGAAAGATCAATATGCGGCGATATCATGACGAGGGACATGTCCTCCAGTAGTTTTCACGAACCATTTTTTACAAAATGTAAATAACACGTTCGCAAACAAGGACTAATTTTCACAAGTTAGTATTCTTAAAATGGAATGCATTTAAAAATGAAGTTTTCCCGAATTTTAACAGTTTGAAGGTAAATTAATTGCTTTGATTTTCAACTTGTTTCGACGATAAAATGAAAAAAAAAATTTAATGAACAATTTAATGAAATACACGTCAATGGGCTGTGACCATAACCCCGCGTTACCTCGTCGACATCACTGCGAACGCACTCGAGCATGATAAGCTAACCAATCTGATCCGCCCAAGCGTCAATTGACGGTACCTGGGGTGCGTTCCACTTACGCGAACGTTGCCAACGTTCGCCAACTTCGCGAACAATTTTCCATTGGGTGTGCACACAAAATTGGCGAACGTTCGCGTTGTTCGCGTGAGTGGAACGCACCCCTGCTCTTGAAAATGCCATGCTGGAAGAAAAACTAGCTCTGTTTGTGCTGAGTTGGCCCTGGCATTTCTAAAGTTGCACACACTAATTTCCTAGGCATGCAAATGTTTCTTCAGCAAAACTTCTTCAAAGTGAAAAACCGCCTGTCGAGAGTTATTATTTTTGTTTGCCTGTTACACACAATGCACTGAACCTAAATTTTATATCACGACTGTAACCACAGCCAAACGGAACAACCCATGCTACACCGTTGTTTTATTCACCGTGCAAACCACAGTGTCTGACCCAAATGCTGCATCACACGAGGTGCTGGCTCCTGAGTCAAGATCACGCTTCAGCCAGTCCGATGTGTCTACCTTCTTGTTGTCAATGACAAGCTCTTTTAGGATCTCTGGCTTTGGAATGGTCTGCTTGAATTCACTTACAATGCCGTCCGGAAGTCTAGGCAAGGCTGATACATGCAAACAACCGACATTCACCATGTATTTTAGGCTGTCTGCCAGGAATTTGTCGTAGGACTCGTCAAGAGAGCCATGAAGCAGATAGAGCATCTGTACTCTCTCCAATAAGCGGGCACCCTTCTCCATTTCATTCTGGACGTCGTCAAACCCTTCCTTGGTTACTTTGAACAAAGACAGCCTGAGGTCACTTAGGGATTTACAATTACGCAGTGAACTTATTAATTTCACGAAAGCTCTGTCATCTATCTCTGTATTAAGACGGAGGTCCAGCTTCTTCAATGAAGTAAGTCTGTCTAGATCGTGGGCCAGGTCGCGTATTTCTTGTGAGCCAATAATTGTCCCGTTGAGAACTAGGCTTTCAAGCTGTTGCTGATCAGTCAGGTAACGAACTAACTCTGTTGCCGCACTCGATGATTGGCATTCACCAGACTGTGATTTAGTGAGCTCCTGCAGACCCAAAGACTGTACGGTCTGGAGGACACTGATATCTGACTGGTCAGAGGGAAACTTCGGCATGTGGTTGTCTCTTGACTCTATACCCTCACGCAGTCTTTTAAGTGTTCCAGGTTTTAACTTATTTCTCTCACTAACATCACTCACTATGTCAGTGTCTTCTAGTGCCCCGGTTGAAAAACCAAAGAAATACTTCAAATATTCTTTGATCTCAGCCCACTCGTGTTTTCCAATCTGAAACAATTCAATCGACTTCAGACTCAGTCTGTGTTGAGTTTTCGGTGCATATTTCAGACAATATGCCAAAAGTCGAATCTTATGACTGGAAACTCCAATCAAACGAAGCTGTCCTTCACTGAAGAGCATGCTTAGCTGCTCATTAAGACCTCCCTCACACCTGCTTTCACAATTCAGCTCAAGAATCAACTCGATCAATTTTTGCAGCTCTAATTCACAGTTTAAGTCCCGTCCACCGCGTGCTCGCTTCTGATTTATTATTTCTATCAAACGCTTAACTATTATCATCCGACTATCAGGCTTCCCTAAACTGGCGAAGACCAGGACATTAGCCATCTTTTCTATTTTTCTGGTGACCAATTCAATGCCAATTCGGTCCAACCACTCGGGGACATTTTGAGCCATATGCACACCAGCACAAAATTCTTCAAATATCTGCAGGGAAAATCTCACCGTACAATCCCTACTAAGCAGGGTTTTGGACTCGTCCTCATCTACAGTCTTTGTTTCCGACTCATTTTCACAACGGAGGACCCCAATGTTAATCCCTAAATCTAAGATGTTCTCATTATCACAATAGTTCGAGAAATATGATTTGGGAAAGTTGTCTTCGCCACTCTCAATTAATCTCATCAGAGCAAATTTGCCACAGGCATCCACAAATTCTATTAGGGGCTTCTTGAGCACAACATTTTTTTTAAAACCAACATCGATTTTATTGAGCGTTCTGAAAGCACCGTCACCTAACATGTCGACATCAGGCTCTAATGTATTCCTTTCAATACTACCCACGACTTGTACTACCGGGGACCGTTTTTTTGCTTTTCGGATTGTCCGATTATCTGTGCCTTGTACATCACAGGACAGATTTTCCAGTTCAATGCTTGTCTGACTCCCCACTTCAAAGTGGTGTTGTGGAGAGTCAACGTTTTCAAAATCAGGCTTAAAATTGTTTCCTATGCTACTACGACTGTCCACTTTTTCAAACATGTTTTTTAACAACATAAGGACCAGACCGCCCATGGTATTACTACAATCAAAAGCTCGACATTTTGCCAGTGCGCTCAAATAACTTCCAATCATAGTCAGAAAGGCTGGAAGACAAATCACGTTCGGGAATATAATGTGTTGATCAAAGAACTTGATGAGATCCTCTTTTTGTTTGTTGCACAAATCGTTTTCACTTCCCGCAGTCTTAACTGTTAGATATGGGAGCTTTTGAATATAACTGCGTGTTTTTTCGGAAGTGAAGCCTGTGATCGTAACGTGACGCAAATTGTATCGTCTGCTCATATCTTCTGCCAGCTGCGCATGCCTAGTGGTCATCACTACTCGGAATTCAAAATGTTTATCTTTAATGACTTCCATGATATCTACAATGTCTTTTTCTTCATTACAGTCGTCAACAAGAAGTAAAAGGCGATTTGGGCAAATATGTGATAAATTTGCTACTGCATTGCAAAAATTCACAGCCTTAATGTGCTTAACAGACCTTTGAAACTGATCATTGCCGTTTTGGGTGTTCCAGTCACATCCCAGCTTGTATAGTAAAGTAGTTTTACCACTACCAGCTCTGCCTGCAATAAGAAACTGTTTACTTGACAAATCTGAATCACCGTCATCTAATATTTCAATCTCAGACGTTAATGTATTCCTTACAGTACCATCTGCGACTCTTACATTGAGAAACAACTCCGGGGGTGTATATAGGTTTTCCAGTTCATTTCTTGTCTGGCTCTCCGTATACAATTCTTGGAGTGAGGAGTTGATGGATTTCAAATCAGGCCTAACAATTGGCATTTCGAGCTCTGTTGAGAAAAAAATACAAAAGGGGAAAACTTTCACCAGCCTGCATTACGACTTTGAATATGTTTTCACAAGCACATCATAATATGATACGTGTCATGATCAACATTCATGGAGTTGTTTCATGCTGTTATTTTAGGATCCCTAATTCTATCAGAATCGGTGGGGGCATATGCCAAGCTTTTGCAATAGCTGCAAAAGCTTGAGGTTCATCGGCATGAAATTTGGTGGCCTCGTTTTATAAGGGATCATTTGGGTCGAACATCGGAGTGAGTGGTTCCCATGGCAACTGATTATCCAAACTGATAGATAGATAGATAGATATACAAGATGATAGCTCATCAAGTTCCTTTGTCCCTATCTCCTTTTGTCCATCTCCTTTCATCTGTACTAATGTGTTTCCAGATTTGTCAGTTTCTGTTGTTGTGTCATTTGGCCTTTGAGAAAGATTCTGCTAGCATCGAAACGTCAGGCCCTACTAACTTTTATCATGATAAAATAAAAAATTACGTGCATTTACAGTGGTTTTCAAAATATGACAGTAGATTCTACTGTTTTCAATGTTTTCTGTAATTGATACAGAAATATGCTATTTCTACATTGTTTTCCTGCAATTGTCTTTTTTGTTACAGTAGACCTGCTGTTTCATCAAAGTTGTGTTACTATACAGTGAATCTGCTGTTTCTGAACAAATTTGGTGTCTCCTCTTTGTAATATTCATCACATTTTTCATTGTTGTCACTTACAGAAAATCGACTGTTATCCTGCATGAATCTCATTACGCGGCAGCAGACCAATCAGGATTGAGAAAATAGTGTGTTCGCAAAAGTCAAGTTAAATTGCAGATTTTATTCAAAAACACAATTTGTTTAATTCGTCGAACAATTCCTTTGTCAGATTTTAATTATTTTTATCCAAACACTTGAACAATCTCATTACATCTCTTTCGTGTTGAAATACCGAAATTGGTTACGAGCCATGACTTCGTCATGGCGATTTTAAAATGATTATAAAACCAAAACACGCTATTCGTCAAACAATTATATATAGTAGGCTCTAGTAGCATTTGTATACCCTAGGTAATGTAAAGTAATCAGTATGTATATCTGTGAAGTCTAGTTCCCAATTCATTCGTGACTCATTTGAATTCTATCGTATCGTAGGCTTACATGTAGGTTGCAGCAGTCCGTAAAATGTTTCAGAGTATCAACAATTTACAGAGAATTTACTGTTAAGGCACAGTTGTTCTACTGTAAGTGTACAAAGCAGAGTAACAGTGAATCTACTGTTCAATCACAGTAACCCATGTAATACCAACTGACAACAGAATGTGCTTTGAATGTACAGATTTTCAGTGTGAACAAACAAAACTGGCAGGGGCGGATTTGAACGTGCGACCTCCGGAATACCCGCACCGGCGCTCTGCCAACTGAGCTATCTTGCCCTATGTTGGCGGTCTCCCAATTTGTCAGTATCTTTGTTCGGGTGACGCTAGTCAGAAGTCATAAACCCACAATGCCGATACAACCCGGAAAGCGGCAGTGTGGGGATCACTCAATGAGGATACAATTAAAATTACGTAGTCAGTTTCCCTTGTGGTTTATTTGATGTAAATGTAAAGAGACATTTTAACAGTGTATGATATGAGGAACCATGTATGCAAGGTAGATAGAGATCTGAGCTATGTTTTGGGTTGAAATATTTTGAAGGATCATTTGTTTTAATAATTTGGGGTCGCTTTTGGGGTTTTCAAATTGAAATTTGATGTACAAATACTTTAGATATTACACAGAACACACGTACCAATCATATCACTTCTAATGTTGCCGTCGTCACTGTCGAAATTTTGATGCTCAAGCTTTTTACAACTCCTTTTACTCCACCGCCACCAAAGACAAAACGCTGCCATACTTATAATAATAAGCACACCGACGATAACGACTACGATGATGACGACGATGATGGCGTTGATGGGCACTACAGCATCTGTCAAATAATTATATGCATAGACAATTGATATGCATAAATAATAGCTGCCATAACTATACTTATAACAATGAGCACACCGACGATAATGACAATGGCGTTGATGGGCACTACAGCATCTGTCAAATTAATATGCATAGACAATTACTTCAGATCGATTGGATTAAACTGGATTTCCTTTTCCTAGGTTGAGATTTTTCATTGATGCGATACATCAGATTTTTAAGATCAACTCCAATACTACTGAACATTACTTTATATGAAGGTCTTTAACAATGATCTGCCCTTTGCGAAATAAGTATTAGTACAGTTATTATTCACTTCGCTTTTCCATTCGCGCGAAATGTAACCTTTACTCTGACAGGATTTGAACCCATGTCATCCAGTTACTAGTGAGGAATTCCTATAAACAACTTGCCCACCGAGATGGCAGAGCGAGTTAATGTTTCGTCACTGACTGATTGCGGTCAAGGTGCTACATACCGAATAACATTTGATCAGCTGACTTTTACAAGCTCGGGTGGGGGGGGGGGGGGGGGGTCGTTAAGACGTGTGTGCTAGTAGAAGCAGGATGTTGTGGGTTTGAGTTCCCCTCTAGCAAGCCAGACAAGTTTCTCTCGCAGGCTCTTGGAAATCAGTGAGCATGCAGTGGTAATACATGTATGTTGCGAGAGTGAAATCCTTATTTATACAGAAATTCATCAAACCAACTCAAATTTCCATCTTCCTTCCAAGTTCTGTTCATGGACGACAAAGGGTTGGAACCCCCCCCCCCCCCAACCCTTCCACTTTTTGAATAGCTCGATTTACTGTTTTAACTAAGGGGAAATGCAACTTACCGTTCGTTTCATAAACTACATCTACGTATGATGCTTTCAGAAAATCACCATAGGGGAAGACATGACACCAGTATCTGACGTCACCATCTTCAAGTTGGGAGCATTTGGCACGATTGGACATGACAAGAGAACCTTCAGTTGATATATTGAAGCAGCCATTGTCTCCAAGATGAGACATCTTCTTGGATTTATCGGGTAGATTCAGTAAACCTATTACATTGGTAGTCTGGGCATCGGGTGTTCCATAAGACCAAACCAAAGTAACTCTGCTCATCACGGAGTCGTTCAATCCGGCAGGGCAGGTGATTATAAATTCTCCGAGACTATTGGGTTCAAAGGTAACGTAGTTACTTGCGATATCCCTGTTGTCATCCGTAGGTAGTTCGAATTGGTCCCCTGTAGTTATGATAAGAAACATATATCATTGACATCACATTTCACACATGTCGTGGCCCGTTGGCGAGTATATACACACTAATCAATATTCATCAGTGCGAGCTTAAAATTTACCAGAGAGTCGTGTGTAAAGGAACATTTTATGCAGCATACATTGTAGTGCCATTGCAGGTTGTTCAAGTACATTTAGTTGTATTGCGTGTACGGCAACAGTTAATTGCATTCAGCAACAGAACCTAAAATTATACCTCACGAAATAAATCTTTGCAATAACAGATTCCGATATTCTGGCTTGCATTGCGAACAACACCCAAATGAAATTGGAATCTTTTTCCCTGATTGATCGATTGTTCACGTTCTATGTGAACCTAGTATGGATGATTAAAACAGACAAGGAAGAAATGCTAGCTACTTGGGCTTCTTAGGGATATGGTGGACAAAATAGGAGGGCGCTATTTTGTTTGGGTAAAGCTTTCGTATTGTATACAAGGTTCACCCAAACCAACCAGCGCCCTCATATTACGTCCACCATATGTCAAGAAGGCTAATGGGTTTTCATGTGCCTATAGCCTGGTAATGATTTGCTGCGAACACCAATGTCACTTAGAGGAAAGCTGTTGACACAAATTATAAGCAACCTGCAAGATAGTGGAAATGCTCTTTTGCATAAGAATAATCCACTGCATTGCCCGGGAATTATGCTTTTGACAAATGCTGCTGTATCCTATGAGAATGCAAATGTATTCATATACACTGTAATGTTCCCACAGCCTTTTAAAAATCATATTGCTGGAACTCTTTATATGGGAAATTGCCTTGCCCGCACCAGAACAAAATTTCTGACCTACAAGGCAATACTTATATTGTCATAAAAACGCTAAACCCAACTTGCCCTCTGAGAACGCGCACTGCACACGATCTTCAGCTGACAATGTTGACATTCTGTACACATACCTATCACACGGACTTTAAGATCCTCCCTTGTTCCATTGTCAGCAATACAGCGGTATCTTCCAGCATCGTCATCCTTAACTGACCGAATCACTAGACTAAAGTCACTCCCAAGATGGTACGAGGAATTAGTATCAACATCAGTTGACACGTTGTAGCTGGTGACAATACGTCCATCAAACTTGTCGAGTTTAAGCCACTGTATCTCACACGCTGTGTCACCAGGTGTCCAAGTGGTGCAGGGGAGCACCTGTTGGGTATCTTTTACTAAGTAGAAAGATGTTTCAAGGGCCTTCAGAGCACCATCGGTAGATTGCCCGTCATCTATGATTAAGAGACAGTACCGTTTTAAATAGTTAGAATTATTGACAGAATCGACGGATTCTAAGGCAAGACGTAGTACATGTAGACAGGAATGTTGTTTTCCTTTGAGGTTTGCCATCTCTATTCAGTAAATGGTGGACTGAAGAGATACGTCCATATTATTTTCCTTGGTCAGACATCAGCATTGCATTGTGAAAGATTTGAACATAGAGCATTGCATGTAGTAGAGCATGTAGTAGAGCAACTCAAAATTTCAGGGGACAGAGTGGGGTGCATCAAAATACATTTCGCGTACGTATACTGCACAGCTGCAGACTCAATGGGGCCACTCCCCAAAAACTAAAAGTTACACCACTGTTTCCATTTAATACCTGATATCTGGACATCTGTGTGGCAACTGCTAAGTGTACCATCCGCATGAAACACGTGACACCAGAATATCTTGGTATCTTGTATATCATTCAGAGAGTTGATTGTAAGTGAAGCATCACTACCAATACTGTAATCAGCGCCATGTTGGATCTGCAGGACAGTACCATCAGAGAAACGCGCACCAATGATCTCTGTATCTGTAGT
>JAULKO010340066.1:0-12436 GCA_032356045.1 Mediaster aequalis | reverse complement strand
CGGGGGCGGGGGAAGGGGCGGGGGCGGGGGAAAGGGCAGGGGCAGGGGACGGGCAAGGGTGAGGGCGGGGGGTGGGGGTGGGGAGTGGCTGTATAACTATGCTAGGTTTAGCTTCATCAGACTTCAGGTATTTGAGATCGATCTCCTTACCTGTGAGATGTCAGGATGACAGATCTGCCCTCTTGAACGATGGAACGTATCAGATCCCAGAGGAATCGTCGGGAATGTGGATCCATGCCGGTAGTTGGCTCATCCTGAGAAAAGTAAAAAGTAAATCATGATAATCTGAATACAATCAGTTACTGTTGCATGTTGATGACGTATTTCACACCATGATCAACCCATTTGCCCAATATGATACTGCTTATAACAAATTAAATCAAAAATCCACTGTGAATCAGTCACAAACAATACACATCATACACAGCATTTTGGATGGCTGGTTATACTCAACAAAAATCTTTTCTGTGCTTAGCAAAATTGTATTACTTGGCAGCTCCAGGGCCCCAGAATGTTGCTTACTGACTTACCATGAAGATGACCGGAGGGTGGCCCAGCAGAGCAATAGCCGTTGACAGTTTGCGCTTGTTTCCTCCACTGTATGTACCAGCCGGCTTATTAGCATACTGTGTAAGCGCCACTCGACGCACAGCCCAGTCCACAACCTGAAGAGATTACATTCAGCATGTTTCATGGACGATTATTGACTGAATAAGTACATTAATCAATGTCAACTGATTCAGAGTCAAGCAAAAAATAACCCATTGGAACAAAAACACAACACAAGCTTTGATGTCTTCAGGTCTGAACCCGAGTGGCATATTTCATGTCTCAAAGCTCAACTTCAGTTTGACAGATTTTTAAAGTGAGAGGTGGTTTTAATTCTCAAAAAAACAACAACCAAAAAACTAATCCCCAAACCCACCAAAAAAGACAATCCACAACACAAAACAGTGCAGTACCAAGTGAATGGACAGGACAGGCCATTCTTCTTCTTCATGGTCAACAAGACACTCATATTGCCTCGTCCACCCAGGGACTTTTCTCAGCATATTCAGTTAAGCAGTATTTCAAGAGCAAACGGACACCTCGCAAGTAATAACCAATAAGCCATCCACAGAAAAATTGCAACAACTTGAAAGTTGGCATGCCCAGTGAATGCAAAACTGCTCACTTTGTCGCTTAGTGGAAAATGACACGTGCCGTTTTCACGGAGGTTGACTTTTTCCCATCATACACTGCAGGTTTAACAAAGAGCAAATTCAAGCAAGGACCATTGGTTAACCGGTGATTGATTCATGACGTACGTTGCATTTGCGTAATAATGTCCAAGCCCGAACAACTCTAGTCGAACTATTGTGTCACTGGTCCCCTCTTCGCTTGTTACAATTTAGAATGAAAACAGTGCTATTGATAACCATCGCAACCATGCCCTGTAGGCTGGTTCCAGACAGTCGACTAGACGTGGTTGACTAGCCACAGTTCGGGTAAGGTTAGTCCAACAATTCTTAACTATGGTCCTTGATCGAACTTGCTCAAGATTTGCGACACCAACAACAACTTTTCTGCATTGGGAATCACCCGAACTAATCGATCAGTTTCCTCGCCTACTGAGAAGCCAATTTTAGTTGTACCTCTTTCTGCTGTCTTGGTGGAATGCCTTTGAGTCTTGCATACAGGGTCAGGTGTTCCCTAGCGGTCAGTTCGTCAAACAGCGCATCAAACTGAGGACAGTATCCGATGAGACGCTGGACCTTCAGCATGTCCTTGTACACACTACACAGGACAAACAAGACAACAGGTCACTCTGAAAACATCTTGAAGTCTTTATACGGAAAACTCTTGATGAAAAGAGTGCACTGATTGAGCCAGAGGAGAAAATGCAAAGCAAGAGCAGAAGTTGTCTCTCCCCTGAGCACTTTGAGTAGAGAGAGGGCTCCCGGATTATCCAATGGAAAAATGTATGAATTTTTAGAGTGAATAAAAAAAACTGACAAGAATGGGATGTGAACCTGCAAACTCCAGATTACCGGACCAGCACTCTACCAACTGAGCTGTCATGCCCTATGTGGGCGGTCTCCCAATTTGTCAGTATCTTTGTTCAGGGGCTGCTTGTCAGAAGTCATCAACCCATGATGCCGTATAGCCAGGGATCACATCCCAACTAAACCTTACAGTACAGTGCATTAATCTGGAGGTTGCAGGTTCAAACCCTTTCTTTGTTCACTCTAAAATTGATTAAATCCCCTAGTCTGTTTCCCTTGTGGTTTGTTTGATGGTATGGAAAAATTTATGAGACAGCATCTTATAACGAATGATTAATGGCCAGTTATATCGTAGCTGGACTGCCGCTAGTTTTCAGTACACGTTTCCCTGTACTACAGCCAGAGCAGTTTGGAACAGACTAAATGCTAAAATTCCCGTGTAGAAGAACCCAACCGCAATCCTTGTGGTTTCTGCACCATCAAAGCATCGGGAATGTGCAGGCAGAGCATGGAATCGAGGATGAAATCATTCGAATATGGCGCTCACACTAAGTGTAAGAATGAGAACTTGAACTGTGATGATTCGTCTTTGGTTTTCGGGCTCAATAAGTGAAGATTTCCAGATAAAGTAAACAAAACAAACAGAATAGATGAGTTTCTCCACCAGCTGGTGCAAAGATTCAAGCATTTGAATTGTTTAAAAGAGAAGATATTTAATCCAGAGGCAGAAGTAGGAGGGTCTCTTGACGTGTTTTTTAGAGCGTGAGTTCTTGAAATATCTCTGGCCGTCATACAGGGAAATGCGGACGGAGAACCAGTGGTAATTGGTCTAGTTTACAGCTGTACTCAAGTCTTGATTACCTATGGCCACTGAGGAATGCATCTCCTTCCGTGATGGACTCGTCACCGGTCAGCATCTTGAATGTTGTCGTCTTGCCGGCCCCGTTCACACCCAGCAGGCCAAAACACTGACGATCAAAGAGACAGGTGCAATGAGATTAAGAAATCACAACACTGCATATATATTTGCAATGCCTCAAAGGTTGTTTTGCTACAAATCCATAACCAGCATATCAAAGCTGTTGCAATGGCAATAGAACGAGTCCGATAGCATCAAACGTTTCAAGGTCACCATTTTCACCAAAAACTACATGCAGAAAAAAATGTTTATCTCAACATGAGAAACGTCTCATGATGTTTTGTCTTGTTTGTGTGTTTGGTAATACGAGGTCTCCGGATCAAACAGTGTTGGACAAAATAGTCATATAAGCCAGCAAAACTGACCAATTGCTCGCACCACACCCCTTACACAACTCTATGAATTTTGTGCAATTTAATTGTTGTTTGTCTCGGATTTTGCGCGTCCCATGACAAATTATAGTTGATGTGATTGGACAAATTTCACCAACTGCATCCACGCGATTCTACCACGATAGGTCAATTATTGTAAGAATCATTAAGGTTTGACTATTAACCGGTGCACAAAAAATAAAATCAAATTATGTCTGATAAAAAACAATCTTCATGCCAAATTCTTGCAAACTTCCATAAGCAACTGTCTTTTATAATGGAGGATCAAGACCAGTCGATATGGCAGCTCATTTGTTCCAGCAGCTATCAGGTGGTTTAATGAACGACTGGAATGATGTTTGTTTTACCTCTCCTTGGGGTATTCCTAGGCACAACCTATCCACAGCAAGATGCGATCCGAAACGCCTTGTCGTGTACATCTGCACAAGAAAGACAAAGACACGCCTCATATAATGTGCTTTCAAACTTAGCTCTCAAATAAACACATTCTTTGTTCGGTCAGGTGTAAATCACTCATGTAGAAAAAAAAAGGCTGACTGCTTGTTGAGTGATAATGTTTTCAAGGAAAATGTTGTTTGTTCCTTGAAAACTGCTCTCTCATGGTATAAAAATGAAACTAGCTCTGCTAAAATAGCAAAGTCATCAAACAAACCACAAGGGAAACTGACTAGGTAATTTTAATCAATTTTCAGTGTGAAGTTGTGAACAAAGAAAACTGGCAGGAGCGGGATTTGATTCAAGGGCGCTTGTCAGAAGTCATAAACCTACAATGCCGTATAGCCAGGGATCACGCCCCAACTTTACGATACAACCTGGAAAGCGGCAGTGTGGGGATCACTCAATGAGGATACAACTTTTTATTTACAATATCATCAAACAAACCACAAGAAAAACTGACTAGGTAATTTTAATCAATTTTCAGTGTGAACAAAAAAGTCTGACTAGAAGTCTGACTAGTGCCCCCTGAACAAAGATACTGACAAATTGGGAGACCGCCAACATAGGGCAAGATAGCTCAGTTGATAGAGCATCGGTACGGTAGACCAGAGGTCGCAGGTTCAAATCTCGCTCCTGCCAGTTTTCTTTGTTCACAGTGAAAATTAAAATAGCAAAGTTGTGGATTTTATCTCTTCTGGCTCACTTTGACAGGAACCAGTAATACATCACATGAAAAAATGGCACTCCATACATTAAAATGTACGAAGATATCTTGGATACGGTTTTTCGAAAATTATGTAATGCTGACATATACATTTGATAGCACCATTACAAAGATCTGAAAATGCACTTTCTGTTGGTATATAGTATAGACTGTGAAAAACACAAACACAATAGCTTTTTGAAAACAAGAGAATGTTGTGTTCATGTTCTGTGTGTGGTTTCCCTGTCAAGTAAATTCTACATTGATAAGCAGCAGGGGCATGGTTAAACAGCTAACTCTGATACTGCTACAGACTCAAGCCTGCGTAATTTCACTGACCTTGGAAAGACCTTTGATGCACAGCACTTCGCTCTTGGCGAGACCGCTCAAGACTCTCTCTCTCTCTTCCTTGACATCTTCGTCCATATCCGATTCCTCCATCACTGACTGCTTGGAGGTATCCTTGCGTCTGGGGATGAAGGACAAATTAAGATCAAATTCAATTCCCTTGAAACAGTTGGCTGCCACAAAAGCAGAGAGCGAAGACCTTCAGGTGACGGTTCAATTGAAAGCGAAAGCAGAGTCCAATGACAGCAAGAAGTTTTATACTCATTTCTATTGAACACTTTTTTTGAAACAGAAACTTCCTAATGCTAAGCAGTGCAAAGCTCAATGTAATCTCGAACTGAACCAAAAGAGGACTTCAGACAAGCATCAGTGACTTCAGTGATTAGCAAGACAGAAAAGGGCAAACAAATATGGAGAATATTTGACAAATACTGACAACTTGGGAGACCACCAAAATAGGGCGCGAAAGCTCAGTTGGTAGAGTGCCGGTACGGTAATCTGGAGGTCGCAGGTTCAAATATCGCTCCTGCCAGTTTTCTATGTTCACACTGAAAATTGAGGATATTTTTAAAGAGGCATCCACTCCATTCTGAACTACGTTAGACTGCACACCTTGGCTTAATGAAGAAGCGACACTCGCAGAGCAGTGTGAAGATGAAGGCCACGATACCTTCGCATCCCATGATGACAAAGATGCGGTACAGCAGCTTCCACTGATACGGGCTCTGTATCTCCTCCTCCATGCCTTCAAGATCACAAAAACAATTAACCTTAAGCTATGCTTTCAGTCGCATTAGAAACACACTGTGCATCAAGTCTACTACAGATATCCAATAAGCCAAATCGGAATTACAAATACGACTGTACTGTGCATGTGCAGTAGGCTGATCATGGGCCACTTTTGGATAAACAGGGGGCACACGCAATGATTTTTGCTGTCCGAAGTCTCGATCAATTAATAAAACACAAATACATATCAAAATCTTTATTTGTTATGTAATTTATCATTTATCATTTATAGCCTTTTTCCTAATTGGATTTCTGTGAACCTTTAAATAAGGTTTCACAAGACTTTTTTTCAAATGGTAATCAACTAGACTGAGAAAACTCTGTGAATTTAGATTAGCATAATTATGAGAATAACTATCATTAGGTAAACTTTTAACGTGTAGTCGCAGCTGTGATTGGTCAATACGTCAAGGGGCGGGGCCTAACAGATCGGTCTATTGTGATCTCACCGACAACTTACCAATCATGTTGTAGTATTCATTCATGTACTCGTTGAAGGAGAGATCCATGAGGGCTTTCCCAAGGCAGTAGTTGGGAAACAGTAGAAACAGCTTGTCCAATTTCGTGTACATTTTCGCCAGATCCTGAACAGGAGAGAAAACACACGTTCATCACCCAGGAAACGCAGGCTACTCCAAGTCATTCTTGTAAAGCAGTGATCGAAGAACATACTTAGATTAAGATAATGCAACAAATTATAAGACACAACAAACAGGCAAATTCAGGTACGAGGTACAGGTGAATTCAGGTACGAGGTACAGGTGAATTCAGGTACGAGGTACAGGTGAATTCAGGTACGAGGTACAGGTGAATTCATGGCAAACACCCTGTGGGAGACATTTTCAGTTATTAATACAAACTCACAGTGACAAATCAAAATGTACTCATTTAAACATTTTTGCTTTTCCCGATGTAGTGCAGTACTGTATGCTCATTGCTTTCCGATAGCCTGTAAAGAAAAACTTCACAGGCTTACTCGGGTGGGACTCGAACCCACGATCTCCTGCTTACTAGTGCAGACGTCTTAGCCACTCGACCACTGAGCCTGCCAAGGTTAGCTGGTCGATTCGAATCCAACATAGCAGTGGGTATGGCACAATGGCTACGAATTGGTCAGCCTACCTCAACAAGCTCGGTGGTCAAGTGGCTAAGATGTCTGCACTAGTAGTAAGCAGGGCGTCATGGGTTTGAGTCTCACCTGTGATATTTTTCTCAGAAAGCTCTGACAATACAGAGCTATACTACATCAAGACGGGCCAAAACCCTTTGTTTAAATTTACATCATACCCGACGCAAATTCCATCATCTGAGATTGCAAATGTCCCCGTGTCCACAAAAAGTTCACCAAATGCAGTTTGAAATACTTCTAAACATACACATCCATAATAGTTACAAAAACAAAATTGACAGAATTGTCAATTTTCCACAGAACAACCCGTTACAAATGTTCAGGATTGTTAAGAAAGGTAAGCAGTGACAAACAACAGAGGGTGGCGGGTTTTAAAACTGGAGACACAGTGGGGCCACCTTCTGCTCACACATAAATCAGTCAAGCTATATACATAAACGATAAAGGCGGGTGGGATAGTAGGCAATTCTGTCCAGGAAGTAACTCCTTCCCCCCCTCCTCCCTCTTGGCATTCCGAACCCCTCTATTCACCTTATTCACAAGTCCTTTCAAAGCGAGGCAGCCTAAACAACTTGTCTCGATAAAGTACAAGCTGGGTACAATAGAGAAGATATAGTAGTCCAAAATCATAGATGAACCTTGTTGTTCTTCCATGAATAAGGTTTTGTGTTTTGGATTTAAGTTTCTTGTGTTCATTTTCCAACAAATCGATACAATTTGGAAAGCGAGGTTGCCCCTGCAAATATGACAAAATAAAGCAGATACCCTGACTTTCACGTACAGCGTTGGTTCGTGCGCGTGTTTGGAATGTGCGTATATGCGCTACATGAACCGAAATGCACTGTGCGCGAGCTATTACATGTATACGCACGTGTATCGACACGCGTGTTAATGTTTGACTGCATGGATTCTAGGAACGCGACATAAAGTGGCGAACTCGTGAATAAGGCCAATTCCTGTCCTGTTGGTATTATTTGATGACTCACTTCATCACTGTTGAAGATCTCCAGGATAAAGGTGGTGATGATCGACGTGACTCCCGTGAAGAGATTCAAGACGATGAGAGTGACATATGCTGAGCTGGACTCGGAGAACAGGAAGGACGCTGGGTACATGATGGGCGTCATGGAAAACCTGACAAAAAATGCAAGAAAAAAATGATTATCTTGGTTACCACGGTACCTGTTAGTGACATTTGGGTAATGCAAAAAAACAAATACAAAAAACACACATTTTGTCCAATCTTGCATGGGTTGTCTTGGTCTGAGAAAAGACTAGACCTTTTATTCCCTTACTTGGGATATCCCGGGTTGTATCCCGGGTTGTATCCCTTCATATCCGGCACCCAGGATAACGTGGGCTCTTTGAATGTGTACTCAAAGTATGCGGGATCTGAAGGTCAACTGTGTATAAAAACACATGGTACACTATTGTGCACTGTTCTACAGCCAAAATGCTTCGGAAATAAAAGTAGTCAATCTTTATTAATTTTGGGTCGCTGAGTAGGAAAATGATGCTTAATATGGTCAATTAGCTGTATTTTTGAAGATATGGAATCAGGTCGGTAGCTATTATCTTGCTTGGGAATGGAGGAGGGTGAATAAACTGTAGAGGGAAGGGCTCTTGATTCAAACCCGCAATGAATAACAGGTTTATAAAACTACATACAATTGCTAATATTTCTCACGGGTAGCTCTTTTTTTCCCCATTTAAAATGAATCAGTATAAGTGACTGCATTTACGTTATTCATATACTGTACATATACATGTACGTAAAATGTGACACATTTTCTTGGAAACTGTAGCCAATTGATTGTTTTTATGGTCATATTCATTTTCAGCACCCCAAAATCCATGAAGGGAAACACATTTAATCTCCGAAGCACAACATTTGTCAAAATTTGTTGACCAGTGTTATCATTACCATGTTACTATACAGCTGCGATTGCCAATTATGCACTCACCCGTATAGAAGAAAGAGTACAATGACCCCAGGCAAATTAGTGTGGGAGGAATATGCAGGGACGTCAAATAATATCAGAATCAGGATACAACACGTGGCTGGCAACAGATAGGCCATCTGGACAGAAATGATATAGACAAAGATGAGAGAGGGTTTGAGATTTAATGAGAAAAAGAACAGCGATTTGCATTGGAGACTTGTACAAACTGATAAAAATCTAGTAGCTTTCAGATTTGATATGAGAAAGTGATAGATATAATTATGAAGTATGATTACGAAAAGGGCCACTGGGACTCTGTTTTGACGTTGGTGACGCCATTTCATTTCGCATGTACTATTCTGCACACTGGTTGTGCAAACACTTGGCAGGTCACACAAAAGATTCAGGCACTGTCGATTATTATTACTATAATTTTTTTTTTCAGGTTTTTTTTTAAAGGGGGAGGGGGTCACCCATGTCCCCTTGGATCCGCCAGTGCCTATTACTTGTTCTAATTTCAAACAAGAGAAACTTGATTGAACACGGGTTTACCATATCCCAGATGAAGTTGGAGACCCAGTAGACGAAGGGCCTCATCCCGCTGACGTACTGCAGGTGTTTGGCCTTGGTGGAACGCTCGATGACCAGAAAGACGACGAATCCAGCCGGCACAAACGACATGGCAACGATGATGAAGATGGCAATCAGCACGTTGGTGGACTGACGATTACTGGAAAGGCCAATGCAAATGAAGGGGAGGCAGACTGTTATTGGTTTGTTATCCGCACTGTGCACAGCCTATTGAGGGCGACAGTTACACCGCGCAAAAGTACCTCAAAGGTGGAATTTCACTGACATTGCACGTGCCATTCCGTCTGTCACTTTAATTCAAGAAGCATGGGTACCAGGGAAGACTGACGATTATTGGAAAGCAAGTAGCAAGTGAAGTGGACACTGATTGTCATTGGTTTAATTGCTCTATGCACAACTCATTGAGGGCAGTAGCTGCATCATGCAAAAAGTACCTCAAAGGTGGAATTTCACTGAAATTGCATGCACCATTCAGTCTGTCGGTTTGATTCAGGGGTACCAGGGAAGACTGACGAAGGTGTTGATTACTGGATGCCAGTTTTATTCAATAATTATGGGTACCAGGGAAGTGACCCCCCAAGTAGTACTGTGACTGTGCACTTTCACCACTAGGGAATCAATAATTATGTGTACCAGATCATGCAGATAGAAATGGCAACTTTGAATGGCACTGGACGTACGATATGTAGGACTTAATATTAGCTATTCACAGCATAGCATGCACAAGTACAGTTATTAATGGACATGTCATCCCCTCTCTGTCAGTTTAAAGTGGAATCACTGTTGACAGTGAATGCTTTCTTTCGTATTTCTATAAGATACAAGACTAGTCTTCAATATAGACCCTGCAGAGAGTCAGCAGAAATCCGCAGATATCTGTGTATGGTCTGTGCTTGCTAATGAGCAGTAAGTTTACTGACAAAGTGCTTTCAAGTTCATTTAAGCATAGCTGAGCTATTGTCGGGCTGGCGTACTGGTACTAGTTTGAATCCAACCTGGTACATGTAGATTGGGTTTGTCAGTCCCTACTTGATCGCGTGGGTTTTCCTCAGATCTTACTCTCTGGGGTTTTCCTACCACATCTAAAACTGACATTTCCTTCCTCATTTCCTCTTATTCAAAATCTGGGCCCTGAGGGAGAACAGTGCTTAAGAACTGACCAGGCTACTCAGGATAAATAAAAAAATAGCTACATGAAGGCAGTCCTCGCTCATGAGCTTTATGTTAATATTGCTGTGTGGTAACCAAGAGACACTGGCATAACTAAAGGGGGTGGGGGAACATTCCTTCCTTCCTTCCTCCCCCCCCAAAAAAAAAAAACAACAACAACAACAAAACAAAACCCAACTTGTGCAGCCCCGGGGGCCCCCTGCAAATTGGACCCTAGTTAGGCCGATGCCAAGAGATTCTCATTGTTCCACTTTGTACTGCATGCATCCTATCTGCAGATTCAGCATAGAATACGCAGACTATCGGTATTTAAAGCCCGCCTTATTTGAATGAAGTGATCTGCATGGACGTACTGCATGCATCCTATCTGCAGATTCAGCATAGAATACGCAGACTATCGGTATTTAAAGCCCGCCTTATTTGAATGAAGTGATCTGCATGGACGTACTGCATGCATCCTATCTGCAGATTCAGCATAGAATACGCAGACTCTCGGTATTTCAAGCCCGCCTTATTTGAATGAAGTGATCTGCATCGACTCACACAAACTCCTCCTCCAGCTGCCAGCCCGTCTTGTTGACTGGGTGATTGATTACCGTGATACCATACGCCGATGGGTTGCCATGGACATCCGGGTCAAGGTTCGCCCTCAGGATTGCATTGTTCAGTGCGTTGATGTAGGTCGGTAAAGAATGGTACCCCTTGTGACTGTACCAAGCCTATGCGTATACCAAAAAACAACAACACAGATGTTTACCAGTGAAGTGAATGTAATTCTTATCACAAACCTCAGGGTTCTCCACAAGGTTTTTTATGTGGTTGGGGGGGGGGGGGGGGGGGCAGCCCCACCATATCTTCTTACCGTCACTTGTTCATCTCATCGCCCCTTCATCCTAAATCTACGAACCTGCGATAACTTTTTTGGACAAACCAGCTGCATTCGCTGGTTATCCTGAATGCGAAGTCTTCATTTGAATAAAAAGGATTATTAGAGCCAGTCACTGCCAGTTGCAGTTTTCACACCTAATGGATCAGTAAATAGTGACGTGATATCAGCAATGTGTGCACTTCACGCGAGAGTGCTTTGTTCTCAATCTAAGTGCAGTGAAAGATCGTTCAGTAGTTCTTGATAAAAATGACGGCATATTTTCCCCAAACAAAAACGCCTCATTTGGCTCCGGATCCGTGTGTGGAATAGGCCCAGTTGTGGCCGCACAATTCATACAACGCTTACTTTGTGCGTAATGAACGTTCCTTTTGACTAATGATTGGTATATATGTTAACGTCCATGATGTTCACCCAAACCGCTTCAACACTGGACCTATAGACCTTTTTCATGTAATGTCACAAGTCATGTTGGATGTCCAGTGGACATCCAGTGGTGTTGTGATGGTAATGACGTGCTTATTCAGATAAACCAGTCAAACGTGGCTCCATTCGCACGTGCGCTTGCAAGTGGTTAACTTGCCCATAGAATCATGTACTACGATCACTCTACACGTGGTCTACACGTGGTGGCATTGTTTACATTTAGCGCTATCTTGCCACGTGGGTGAAAAAGGTCTATAATTGAAATAGGTTGGACAAATCAAAATGGCCGAACTCGTACTTACAATTGCTGCATTACGCACTGCGATGCTACGGTACGTGTCAGGAACGATGTTGCCATACTTTGCCGGTACAAACGTGCGCACGTTCCCAAAGGTGACACCCCCGTACCTGCACAAATTCAACACAAGAAAACACTTCAACAAATCAAGACTGGTTTCAAATTTCGTGCTTTTGATTTCGGGATTTGACTTTTTTTCTGAAAGGAATCATTTGTATTAGATTTGGGGATTTTGAGAGTTGTAGGTTTAATCCACTTGGTCACTTGGAGCATGCAGGACTCAGCCTGAAAGTTTCTTTAGGTTTAATGTTTATTTGTGAATGAGGCATGTGAGGGGCAGGGGCAGGGGCAGGGGCAGGGGCAGGGGCAGGGGGGGGGGGGGGGGGGGGGGGGGGGGGGGGGGGGGGGGGGGGGGGGGG
>JAULKO010339961.1:0-12438 GCA_032356045.1 Mediaster aequalis | reverse complement strand
AAAGAATCATAAACTTCCCCCCAAATGCATTGAACTTAGTTTCAACTTTAAATTTCAATGTCCGTAAGAGTGCAATTTGAATCTATAATTTAATTCAATTATATGATAAACCGTTCAAGCCTATACAAAGATGCAGTGCCAAGTTGCTACACATTTTTCACATGTTTTTGTAAGGGTGGGGTGTTTGATATTTGGGTATTGTATTTTCATCTTGGAGGGGATTTTGTCTAACTCAAAGCTGTGCCAAAGCACTGAAATTTAGTTGTTTTAAATTGAGAATTTGGCTCTTATGATCATGAATTTTTTTTTCCAAACTCATGCTTGTATACTGACTTTCAAAACAATTTTGACCATTTCACCTTCAAGAGTTGTCCCTCTGATGTTCCAATGAATGCCACAGTGTGGTTGAGTTCAATGCTGGTGATAATGGACGATGCTAAACGGCCTGGGAACTGTACGACTGATGTGCTATCAACTGGTTGTATCCCAGTAGCATACGCGTACTTTCTATCAGCATTGCAGATATACTGGTCAGTATTGAAACTAGGCTAGAAAATAACAAAAGCCACTGCTGTTTGTTTTAATTTTAGTATTTTTCACATGTTTTTTAATTATAAATTTAAGGTAGGAGCATGGTAGACAGGTGGCACATCAAATATTGACCCAACTTTGAATTTTTTGATTTTTCTTGCAGCAATAAAATAAAAAATGACAAAATACTTGGTTTGTCCAATATAAAAATTCAATAATGAGCCTTGGTTAGCTTGACTGACTTAATTTTGTTTTAATGTAGCCAAATACATAGACTTTTGGCGCTGTTAAAACAACAACATAATGTACTTAATTTTTTCCCCCAAAATGCCAAGAGAAATAGTCATTCCTGATTTTTGAATTTTCACATCAGTTTATTCAACGTAGAAATTTGATATCATAGGTAATACACATGGAATTAACATATATAAAAATATCATCCTGACTGACATTCAAAATACATGTACATTGAACTCATTTTGCTGCATGGAAAATAGTTTTTTAGCACAGTTTTCAAATGACAACATCTTGTAAATATGTTTACATTGGTTAAACACCATACATACCTGCCAGTGACCATCACATATAGCTCCTTCTAGATATCCTATTTGATAGGCAGATCCTGCAGTCAGGCATCCCCTCACAGCCTGTTTGAATGCAGCGTCAATGTCACTCATCTTGTACACACACAGTGAAGATGCAAACACAGCATACAGTACCTTCTCATCAGCAGCCAAGCCCAATGATGCAGCAAGATCAGAACCTGCTGGTCCAACATGAGCAGCTTGCACCAAGCTGTTCGAGCTATTGTCAGGTTCTCTACAGTTAATGGGAATCTCTGTGTAAGATCTCATGTCCACACTGCTATGACAGATTCGGACCATTTTAGAAATGTCAGCATTTTGATGACCGAACCTTTGACCCTGGGATTTGGTATATCGTTCACATTTTGTAGATTGAAATGAAAAATAATATTTTTCTTAAAGCTTTTATCTACATTTCAGTAAAAAGAACAGCGTCAAGACAAACTATTTCAAAAATAAATACTCGCTTTACACGTTGAAGCTCCTATTCGAGGTGCCCGGAAATTCGGTTTCTCGTAAACTCGCGTACGTTCTCGGGGTCAACTTGCACGCTCTATTCGAGCTCTGTACTTCCGGAATTAACTTCTGCATGGCATGTCCATGTATTGCGGGTAGGCCGGAGATTTTCAGCCTATGTTGAGAACATTTGGTATAGAAAAAACACTATCAGCAAACAAGTGTGAATCGACATGGCGGACAAAATGGAGAATTGTAGTAAAACAAAATAATCAATTTAATTTCTCTTCGCAAACACGGCCCACGGAGGAATACGTTTTTGAATGTGACCGAGGCACAAAACCTTAGTTTGCAGACTTGACTTCATCAGTTAGTTTAAAAGTACTGTATTTTACCTTCCAAACTAACCAAGTTTAGCCCAACAGTCTAATTTGGCATACTCTTGTTTATACTTAATATTGTAACATCTTTGAATTTTGAAGGTTTAACAAAACGTGTCAGGTATACGAGTCATTTTGGTCTTGTGTCTCTCCGATTTATCAAGGGGCCCGCTTTAAAAAGGCGAGAAAATAGTAATCAAGTAGTTTTTGTTTAGTTTGACAGCATTCCAGGAACAATCTAAGGACAAAATTACAAAATGCACTCGAAAATGCAAAAAGCAGTCCAGTGTCGAAGTGTTTCCCATGTTTTGTAACTGTTGATTGGGAATGTAAACAGTTTACCAGGTGCACTCCCCAAATAGCACATCGATATGCCCTGCATTATTTTCTAACTCATTATGGAGCTCGATTCAACCGTGAATGAATTACTGTCCCACCTTTCATGAATAGCGTTAATACAATACCAACCCAATCGTGTTGTTGAAATGTACGGTTCCGACGGTCGTCGTGGGGTGGAGCTTGGGACGGAGCCTGCCGGTCAGAGATTTGTATTGCCCGAGGACTTAATTTCCGTCTTACCTTCGTCTTAAACGCACGAACACTATTAGCTCTTACCTCTTGCTCCGTGACAGTGACCGGTAGGCTGTAAGGAGCCATACTGGTAGTCTCACTGATGCACTGAGCAGCATCAAAAACCAACCATTGTACAGGGCAGTCTGTATGCACTGAACATCTAGTAGAAAACAAGTCCACATTAGTTTGGAATAGCCATAATTTTTGTAGCACTAACCAATTCACACATACCGGTATCACAATGCCCACCTCTTGAAATTAGTCCTTAACCTTCGTACCTGTTGAACTTGAAAATACTCACCTTTTGTCTTGAGTGCACCAGCCACAGTATGGATCTCCATCATTCCCTGCATCAGTCCCGATACACGTCTCACATGTTGTATATTGACCACAATTCTCAACAGTCATCTTGATTAAATGTGGAAAAAATCAAAGACACTGAGACAGAATTGATCGTCTTATGCCTTCATTTAGGCCTACTTAGCACTTTTAGCATTTCTAACGTCCTTGATGGAAAAGTGGGGTACATTTGAACATCCCTTCAACATCATCAAAATATATCCGCAATATGCTACGGGAACTACAGTAGGTCTATAAATTGACCATTAAAAAGCCGGGCTTTTTTGGCCCCTCTCTCAGCCGGGGGGGGGATCCCACCCCCAGATCTCGGCCAAGCAGTAACGGATTGCCATAGAATTTGATTTACAAGTGAGGGTAACCATGTAAAATGTAAAATGTTATTCCAATATCAAAGCGTTTTGTAGTTATGTACATCATATACGCCACACCATGTTCTGCGCTGCACGGGTTCTGTGTACAGGGTAATTGACCTATCTCCGTTTGCGAGTTAACCACGCCCCTTAGACAACCCTATGGGGATTTTGTGCGGTAATTTTTGTTTGTCTCAGATTTTACGCGTTCCGCGTGGAGGTATAGTTGATGTGATTGGACAATGATTTACAAGCTGCGTTGACCCGATTCTACCGCGATAGGTCAAGAATCGCTTCAACGCAGCTTGTCAATTATTGTTCAATCACATCAACTATAAGTTCACGTGGAACCACGTGGAACAAAATTCCCATATTATTTAACAGCTTTGCTAATAGGGCCTGTTGGCAATCATGAATTACACGCCAAACGGGCCATCCTATGACACAAATAATGTTAGGAAATTTTGGTTCATTTGTAAGAATTTAGTTTTACTTCACAATGTGGCTGCTGTGTTACAAGGATCTCAGAGGTGTGGCATGAGCTCAGAGATGGGAACATTTTATTTTTAAGTTGAATTTTTCCCATGAAAGCAGTTTATACACTCCTTTCACCCACGTAACCATAGAACGCTAGATATGCCACCACCACATGTGGTCCGCCTTGGAGTACTGGGCTATGGGGCAGTTTAAACCACGTGCGCGCACGTGACATGCCTGATTGTTTTATTTGAATAAGCGCTGCATTTAAGACCAACACTGCACTAGGCAGTCCAATATGGACAGGTCACATGAAAAGGTTTAATTTGGGGCATCCCTCTTTGCGGCTTAGTAATGCAAAAAAGAATATCCATGGCATAAAACACACCGTATACGTAAAGTTGACTGTTCCTGAGCTGTACTGCAGTGTGCCATCTGCACCTGTGATTGTCACTGTAACTAGCACTGTCCCTTCACTCTTGGGCCTTGTTCTGCAGCTGACACTGTGAGATAACATCACGTCGCACTAATTAATAAAGCCGCTATTCATATATTTTATGGTGCTTTTTTACTCAGGATCAAAGTGCTTTACATGATATCATTACTCCTGATTGATGGGCTTATTCAGTCCATGTGAACTCCCATACACATCCATATTAGGAGCCTTAGGTAATCTGGACTGTTCAACCAAATGTACAATAACAAACTCTGCCCTCACAGTTTGTGAGTATAACAGGTTCCGCATGTGCTCCTGCTCCTGCGGTTGAAAACTGATGGATTAAGAAGTACCGGTGGGAAAAACATGAAAGCTGACATTTCTTGACAATACAGCTGAACTTGTATCATAATAATTCAAAATAGCTGATTCTCAAAATACCATTGTAATTTGTCCCCTTCTTGAAACAAAATTCCATTTCTTACCTTGTCCCAGTTTCATAAGCCGAGTCTAATCGGTCAAGATTACAGGGTTGATCTCCCACCATCACAGCCAAGACGTCTTCAAATAGTCTGCCGATATCTGTGCCCATCACAGCCAGGATTGTGTTTCCTTCAGTCGGCCCAGTGGAAGGAAATGCCTTCACCATAATTCGTTGTCAGACACACAATTAGCCAGAGGCAGCAGATATAATCCAATGCAACGAAATGCAACGGCACACAGTACATTACAATACACATACGAAACTCAGACTGATGTTGATAGAGTGACATTTGATCTTGCTTGCAAACAACACGTTCAATTTTAACTGCCAATTTTTAATTTTGCCCCTTTTAAAGATATAAGAGCACAACGTGACTAATTTTC
This sequence comes from Mediaster aequalis, assembly GCA_032356045.1. Lineage (NCBI taxonomy): Eukaryota > Metazoa > Echinodermata > Asteroidea > Valvatida > Goniasteridae > Mediaster > Mediaster aequalis. The sequence goes on along the minus strand of JAULKO010339961.1, from coordinate 7,424 downwards.
AATAACAATTACAGATCTTGGCTGAAAATCAATTACCTGCAATATAGCCCCCGATTTGCCTCCCCCAAGACATGCATGCAAAACAATTAGTAATTTTCCAACGGAATAAGATTTCTGAGAAAAGACAGGTTTACAGTAGTTAAAGTGCCCGTTATATTAGCATTTCTATATTGTGTAAATAAGAAAATAATAATACTTCATGATGCGGAAATGTTATGTCTTTTCATCTGCCTTATTCCGAGTTCCATTTGATATTTGTATGGCTATTTAAAAGAACGGAACAACATCGTGACACCACTGCGCAGTATTTTAAACAAATGCGAATGCACCCCTATACGACAAATTTGCAACCAACAGCAAACTGTCTGAGATAACTGCGTATTTACGAATAATTCATGGTGATAAGAATGTATCGTCTGTGTCAACCCACCTCAGCCAGAACTGGATCAGGGCAGTTCAATCCATTATCGAGAGTCACTCTGTCACTTTCACTGCAAGATTCATCCAGTTTGCAACTGCTTCCACACCAGACACATTCCAGCTCTGGACGGGCAGTAACACAGCGACTACAATCCGGCTTGAGGACTTCACACTTGTAAAGCGTTGCTATTACAATAAAACAATTGTTGTTTTTACCATCGCACGTTGTTTCTTAAATTAATGATTCGCTGTAAAATGCAACAAATGTAAAATACTTGAATAATAACATTTATTTCCATACTGTAGTTTTCCAAAGTAAAATAACATTTAGAAATTCAGGCCAATCTAAAGAAAGCCAATTAAGCTTGGAAAGGAAAGCCTTATAATGTATAACAATCCTAAATGTACCATTAACAAGTATTATATAAGTCGGTAAAGACGACTGTCCTGCTGTTTTCGAGTTTAACCCTGGGAAATAAATGTTTATTTTAATTGCTATTTTTGTAGTAATTCAAACGTTATTCATTTTTAAATGAAAATTAATTCATTTTTAAATGAGACATCGAACGAAACAAAAATCCGCCCACGTTTAGTTATCGAATGTACTACTTCACAAATGTATAATTATATGCGGCTCAACAATAATTCAGTTCCCACAGAGCGGATCTTTTTGTGCGGTATAGAGTCGCGAAAGTAACCCAGAATATCAGCCTTTTAGGAGGGTTGCAGACTCCCAAAAAAAAAAATTAAAAAAAAATATGTTTGTTGAATAATAAGAACAATATGAAAATTCGTAAAAACAAAAATCAAATTTCTTGAAATGCTCGGACAGTACATCTTTATTTCAGAAAAAACATTATTAACACAAACTATCAATTCGTAGACCCAATACTACATTGAAAGGTTAAAAAGAACTTGACAAGCACATAGTTGAAACGTCAGGAACTGCATTACTCACTGGGAGATCAGGAAATATTTACAAATTATTTGACTTTAAATCTATTGAGCGTTCAAAGAGAAGAGCGTCTAAGTACCTAAACGCTTTTTGCCAATACTTTTAAAAAAAAAAGTCTTTTGTACTTTTGTGTAACTTACCATAGAACCCCTGTATGTCATCTAGTATATGCGCTACACCACTCATGTCAGTCCATTCCACAGTCACTTTAACACTAAGCTCCTGTTCATCACTATGAAGGTAGTGGTACTGTTGAATGGAAACAAAACATATCATTGCTTCATCTGAAACTAAACAACAATAGATGGTTTTCGTCCAGGGTGGATCATGAAATTTTACGAGTATCAGAATATGTTCTCTTATTTTAACCACTCTTACCGCAACCCCAATGCATGTCATATTATCTCCAACGCGTTCTGCACCAACTGTCTGAAGCACTCCCTCCACAACCAAGCTGCACTGATAGCTAGAAATCTGCATAAGTGAGACAAAAAGAGATTGACATCTCGTTAATTATTTCGCTCCCACAAGCCACTCGGCGGCCCGCTCATCTTCTGAATCAGCCAACAGAATCAAGATGTTGACATCTAATAGACCAAAACATGTTCGCAAACAAGTACGAATTTTAATGTTTACCTTTGTAAAGATATAAGAGCACAATGTGGCTTCTTTTCAGGAAAAATTAAAAATCTTGGCCGAAAATAAATTACTTGCAATATAGCCCTCTATTCAGCCCCAAATAAGACATAGATGAAAACTCGTGTAACATTTCAATAGAAAGTGAAAAATGAAAATTCGCAGTTAAAATGAACGTGTTCCAATAGGTAAATGTTTAGCAATGCTTCTCTATAACATTTGCTGGCCACTTTTCTCATTTTGATTTTTGGCTTAAACTTTAACCAAACTAAAGAAAGAATTATAATGGATCAGATCCCAGAACTTAATAACTTTAAATTAAGAGATCTGTCAATAAACCAGAAGCTAGTGCAGTGGCGCACCAACTATTTATTGGGAGGGGGGGCGGGGGGCTCACAATCCCCACACTCCCAAATTTCCCCAAATGGATTTCATTTTACTGTTGAGAAGGAAATCTATCCTTCCGTACATTGTTCAACTAACACTATGAGCATCTAACAAAAGAAATACGGTGCACTAACAATGGAAGTCCATTGTTACTTGGTACTGAATCCATTGTTACTTGTTCACAGTGTACAATCAATTAAAAACGCCCCTTCCCTCCCCCCTCCCCGATGCACCACTGAGCTAGAGATAATCATTTAAGCATGAACTATACTGGTTCAAATAAACAGTTTCCCACATAAATCAACATCCATAATAATGGAACTTTATTCGAAATCCAAAGTTACTAACCCTAGCTGGATCTGGCAGGTTTTCTGTCAGGACAGTTATGCTCCTCATAATCCCATTAGGCAGCAAAACCTCATCAGTCTGGTTTTGTAGCTGAGGGCAGAAACCAGGTCCCGTCTTTGCAGAAGTGACTGGGTTCTGTTAAAAAAACAAAAACGCAATGATTACATCAACGGTGACGATCTTTTTTGTCTGATGCCCAGTACACCTTTTAACTGATACAAAAGGATTGTAGCACTTAATAGACTAACTTAATGTAAAAACTGCATGAGCTTTCGTAGCAACAACTACTTCACCAGTCTGTTAAGTGCTACAAGCGTTTTCCCCCTTGTATTTGCCTGACTAACACGGCTGCCCACCACTTCACCTTTTAACAGGAAAGAAAAAGGTAGAAGTGTTCAATATGGAGTATAAAGCCGACTTCTTGGTTTATCTACTGCACACATGACAAGTGAACATGCACATCTTAACAATCACAATATTTACATGCACAGGCACGCATGAATTCAATAATGAAAGTAAATATCTTTAACAGCACGGGGAGTAGTTCAATGAGTGTCCATTATTCTAAATTGAAACAGTGACACAACTCTGAATTTTAGGGACACAATATCTTTGGCACATATAAAGTACCAAAACCACTGGGACGATCTTTCCTTACTGAAGGGCCAATTGCAAAAGAGTGCTAAGCCACAAGAAGAATGTGTGATAAAGTTGATTTTCGTACCTCCACAAAAAGAAATGCGTCATTGATTTAAATGACAATGAGCGGGACATCCCCCATAACCTTTCGGGCTATACGCTACTAGCTCTTCTTTCACCCAGGTACTGAAAGTAGACCCTTGGTGGTCACAGCAGGCTTTACTCCGTGTCAGAAAACGTTGCATTGTGCGAGAACGGCAATTTTCCGATTTTTATAAATTTGATGTCAAAATGCGTCGAATACATCAGTTAAAAAGTCGTATTCTCAGCACGAAAAAAAAAATGCATTGCGACACGTGAAAAAACTGCAGGGGCGGCAGATTCCGCCCTCGGTTCTTAAAACTTAATAATTCATTAATTTGTCTAAAGAAAATGTATCACAACCTTGATGTTTTGGGCTCTTACATTATCTCCGGTAATGATGATTTCATTAGCTCCTGTACAAGTTGTGCTTTCATGAGTACATCTGTTGTCAAACACACACCAATCACAGGCCCAGCGACTACCAACACATGATACACAACTACAAAATGTGAGAAATGGAATGGATACCATATACTTTTGGGTAAACAAATCAACAAAGGACAATGCAAAGACATCAGGAAAAATGAAATATGTGGAAAAGGACACTCCTAAAGAACATAAAATAAAAAGTTATTTTGTCGTCGCATTTTAAAACAAATGGCAAGTGTAAATCAAACTACCGTAGCATAAATGAACAACAATTTCCATATTCAGTACTCACGAACTACGAGTTGAGCACTCATAGAAGTGAAAGTCGGTGTCAATGAAGTTGACTGAAGTTTCAGTGGAATAGACACTCAGTTGAACTGTGACAGCATCATCTAAGCAAAATAAGGGGAAAAGGTGTAAATTATAACATAATTTCCAAACCATACCGGGTTCATGAATAAAGTAGAGACTTTAAATACATTTCTGTACTAATGCGGATCTATACATTTTCATGCGATGTCACCGGTCTACCCTCAAACCGATGCCGCAACACGCCTGTGTTGTTAGATGGAGTTCCATTAGAAAACGTGAAGTTCACAGCTTAAAAGAAGGCGGAAACCGGAAATAATCTCTTGAAAGGAGGCTTTCGTTTGCTGTGGGCTGCCACAGCCAGAAAAAAAAATGACAATAACGAGCAGTCACAAGTCACAAGCTGCGCGGATCGGAGACTGCCTTGCGTGAATTTCCTTAGGCCATGCCGGCCGTGCGATGTGCGTGGAGAACCGGCGCTGTATTCAAGTCTGATGGTCTGATGGTCCGATACACGTCCACCACTCCTAGATCAGAAAGGCACATGGCCGCCGCCTAGTTCAAGAAGTAGATGTTTACATGTCAAACCTCCAATAATAATGCTCTTTGGATTAGATATGGATCTGTTATCTTCAGTCCATTAAATTTGGACAAATACCCGTGTCTCTCGTCTACTAGCAGGTGTTTATCGATGGGGAAAAGAGCCGGAGAGTAAATTGTGTTTGAATTGTGTATAAGCTATTACCAGGGGCGTCAGTATCTACTAGGGGCTAGAGTGGGAGGGGGTCTGACACCTGCCCATTCGTCGTTTTTGTCGACAAAATCGTGTCGGTGTTGGCAAAATCGTGCCGCCGTTGGCAAAATCGTGCTGCTAGCTGTCGGCAAAAATGAGGAAAATCGTGCAAAATAGTTGGCAATTACATGTAAATGGCGCCTTACCAAAAGGATTTAGTGACTTGTGATGATCAATGTGTGTGATGATCAGTTTAGTGACTTGTGATGATCACCACACACTCATACAATCTTATACTAACTCGGACACGGACTGTTCTGACTTGTTCCGAGTTGATACATCATGCGCAGTAACTCGTAACCTGATCTGGTTGAGTGACATATCATTTGAAAGGGAAGATCTGAGGCTACATACTAACTTGGTGATATCGGTTCGATTCATGTGATATATTTGGGGGTTCCATTCCGGTATGTTTTGACTCGCACTGTATATGCAACTGCTATTCTTTCCAGAAAATTCTTAGACCTGTAATTTATTTCCAATAATATAGAATGTCTTGTAGGTAACTTTTTAAATCACTTGAACATTTCTCTTTGCTCACCCCCTTGTTCAATAGAAGGTATCTCGTCACTTGGAGGAGAGGTACACAAAAGTACATCACCAGTCGTTGTAGCCGGAGATGCATATGACCCAAAGTAACAGTCATAACTCTGGCCCGTGAGGAGGTCAGGGAACTGCTGTACACTGAGTGTCATCTAAAAAGTAAAAAGTAAAAAAAAACTAAAAAAACCACAAACACGTTTTGGTTTCAAATGTATCTCTCTTTGCATAAAATAATCACTTGGCTAATTATTCGTGAAAAGTATATATCATCAATAGTAAGAGACACGTAATTCTTCAATGGAAGGGTGCCATAATGATTCATTATAAGTTTCATTAATAAAAAGGTATGCAAATTATAGGCCTAATCGATTTCATCCAGTTCAAAACTCTGAAAAACTACATGTTCAGTTTAGAATATCTGGGCTGAAAAACCTGCAGAGCATATCGGTGGGGGAGATAGAGAAAAGAATTGATACATACATCCTATTATTGATAAATGTGGGACAAAATTCACCTTTGCATCTTCAGATCAATCCAATGAAGTCAGTGAAGCAACTCTATTGTTCACCCGGTTTACATGTGAAGCAATGATACACATTTTAAGGCTAAGAAACTGAGGCTATACCTTTTGGATTTTGAATGTATTTTTAACACTGAGATATAGTGTCTTACAAATTATTGCTGTCTTTTTAATGAATATTGTTTTTTTTCTTTTCCATGGTAATCCATTACCAAATCTCTTATTCGTACCTGCTGATCTGTGACAGTGACTGGCAGGCTGTCATAAGGAGCTACACTGATAATCTCAATGCACTGGGCAGCGTTGTAGGCCAACCAACGTGTAGATACATCTGGTGAAGGACAGTCTGAATACCTTGAGCATCTTCAATAATAATGACGTATGGAATGAAATGAAACGGATATATCATAATACATGTATTTCGTGAAGAGGTTGTTGCTTGCTCAAAGTGTTTCTTGCTTAACACATCTTTCGTCTATTTTATCAGCAAATACCACTGAAATTAGGTGGAAGGTCAGGAAAGAATCACCGCATCATAAGGTACATCACATCTGCGATAGATGCCTGGGAAAGCTCACGCTGTTTTCATAACGACACTTATCATAGAGATTGCTCTTTACTTTCTGTCCAAAGTGAACCAATCATTCCTTGCAACCGCTCCGATACAAGACACATATGCTGTAGGCCTAAACTGTCCAACTTACCAATGTAGCAAACAACCGATAGACTGACCAACCAACAAACAATAGGAATAAGAGACATCACATGACTTACTTTCTTTCCAGAGTGCACCATCCACAGTATGGGTCTCCATCATTCCCTGCATCAGTCCCGATACACATCTCACATGTTGTGTACTGACCGCAATTCTCAACACGCATCTTAATCAACTACACAAAATAGATATCAGCACAAATCGTGTGTTTGCACAATCAACGTAATTACTAAATCAATAATTACTAACATCAGGAACTGCAGTGGATATGAATATTACTCCTAGGCGGCAGAAGCGTAGGGCCAACCCGAAATTTGAACCTTTTTTGCTTTAAGTTCAGTTTATTAGGCACCGCGTAGACAGCTTGACGCACGACCCATGGCCTTACCACGGTCATTAGTTCATCGGGCACGTCGGGGCTCCATCCCATTGTGCGAGGGTTGACGGCAGGCAGACCGCCAAAGCTCAGACGCTTCCTCCGCTTGTGTTTATGTAATTATTGTGGCCTGGCCTGATGTCAATCAAACAATATGATAGAGAACTCAGGCCAAGACACAGTTGGACAAGTTCTTTTCTTTTCTTTTCTTTTCTTTTCTTTTCTTTTCTTTTCTTTTCTTTTCTTTTCTTTTCTTTTCTTTTCTTTTCT
>JAULKO010339755.1:0-12440 GCA_032356045.1 Mediaster aequalis | reverse complement strand
CCTTTTGTGCTTACATTGTTACAGAATTTGAATGACAACAAAAACCCTCTAAGATGGCCGCTACGCATAACCTCTATTGTTTTTAGTATTCTCAGTTTTAACCGATATTGAAAGGAATCTGTTATGATCCCATTTTAGAATCTTAAAAGAGAAGAGAGAAAACTTATCATACATGTTATCAACCAACCAAACTGGAAACAATTTCTCTCCGCTGAAAATATCTTCAAATTGAAAAGCTTTTCCGCGTCCACCGACCCGTCGATTTTGTGAAACACCTTCCTCATGAATACAAAGGCTGAACTTGTCACCTGTACCTGAGCGCTGTATATCAAATATTTCTCGTGGAATTCCACGACTCAATGCTAATTCATTTACACCATCTGCAATTTGTGATAATGATTCCTCGCTTGGTTTACGATTTCATTCAGTGAGGAATGGCATTATCTTGAGGAGAGGAGCAACCGTCAGTTGAACAAACTTGCCATCGGTCACTAACCTAGCTATCTAGCTGCGACCGCATGCTCCTTCCTCCCTCTACAAATCATGTCCTCGGTCGATAATTATCTTATTTGCGTATGCGCATTTTGTCTGGCAACGGAGTATAGCCCCCCCCCCTAATGCCAAGCATGCACATGTAGACCAATTTATGAAATTAACTGCGCATCCAGATATGCGTTGGAGTGAATCTGATTTAAGCCGAAGATCTAATTTGCTCAAACAATTACGCGATGACAATTGTAAAAGGAACGGTGCCGGATGAGTGAGCTACTGGAAATTCGGTGAATGGAGGCTGACACAATGGCGTATGGATAATCCTGAAAATGCGGGTATCTTATAAGAGTCATGCACCACATTCGTCTACACACGGATTTCCAGATGAGTGAGCTACTGGTCATTTTTGCACTGAATGGTGAAGTTGGGTTTCCTGAACACCGCCGTATTAGTTGAACGAGGCAAAAAGAAGCGACGAGTTAACGCCAATACTCACACATACAGGTCAAATATCCCCAAGTTATATGTGATATAAAAACTATGCTGGTGTATGAATGTCATCTCGCTATTATGTATTTGCCTGGAATATTAACAGACGGTAGGGGAGACTTTGTGGCGGCCTCATTATCCTCCAAGATTGAATCACAGAAACCCTTAGATTACTCAATTAGTATTGATCAGATAGCGTTCTATTGAGGACAGAACGGAACAGATCCTATGGGCGATTTTTTTCTCTAAAGAAAGATCGATCGTCATTTTTCACACTGATTCAGCACAGGATTCCCCACTATCCTTGTGATATTTTCGAAGTATTTTTTTCTATTCTATTTATGGGAGTATTCCATTTTGAAGTAGCATTCGGTACAAGTTTTGCTGTACATGGAGAACCGGTGCCGAGTTGCTTCAAGTATAACTGAATTACAGCAAGGCTCACATAGAAAGCAAAAAGACTTTCAGCGTATGACTTTGTTTCGCCTACGTCACCAGATAGCCCTCAGTGTAAACAATGCCACCAACGTGTGGACCGCTGTTGGCTGATCGTATAGTACATTGTATCCTATGGGCAGGTTAAACCACGTGCGTGCGCAAGTGCAAACGTAGCACGCTTGACTGGTTTATTTGATTGAATAAGCACTTCATTACCATCACATATAAGCACTTCATTACCATCACAACACTATGCGGTCCAGCATGACTTGTGACAAACATGAAAAAGGTCTATACCACGCACATGGGTAGAATAGTTTTCTAGATTTTCTCTTCCAATGCTACAAGAAATCGTTCAACAATCAAAGTAAAAAGTGGTTGATTATTTTGTTAGCCTTTTCCTAAGCCATTCCGTGCCTCCATTTTCCTCATCCCTGTCATCTGGGCCCAGCCTTCATGGAATCCGTAATGCTAGATTATGCGCTTACGGTCTGCGATTCCACGCTAACTGAGCTAGCCAAGAAATTCTGCGCTAACCTCGTAAGCACATAATCCTTAGTTACGGGACGTACGCATGCGCACAAGCCAAAACTCCTCGCTAACCCGTGAAATACGCTAACCCTTAGCGCAGAATTTTCTGCTACAGTTAGCGGCGATTCCCTGCTTACGGTAAGCAGAGCCATGACATTGGGCCCCGGTTAATTGGTTTTATGAACTTTAGTGTCCGACATGGAGCAAATTTAAGAACAAAGCAAACAAAAAACTCAAGCTGTTGTCAACGTGACTGGGGATTATAGGGTCCGTCGTTTTATTAGGGATGAGCAAAGCCCCTTGGCTACTCGCATAAATATGACTTTGGAAAATTAATGTAAAAAGGCGCGCCATCAATTCGATGTGAAGATTTGTTTTTAAATTTGCTGACAAAGGATGCAAAGATCTGGCTGAGACCTCATTCAAAGTCAGTCAGGCGAGGAAATATGCATTAAAACGAGAAAAAGATTGATAGTATGCAATTAAGTACATACGGGCAACATCTCTGATGGTGCGAACGTGAATAAATCATGGAATTTTCTCTCGAACGGTTATACGGTAACATAACTACGCAATACCTAAAAACACCAAGTTCCTGAAGAGACAAAGCTGCTAAAATCATTCTTACAAACTTTACGGTCATCTAACGGGCAGATTTTGGCGAGAAAAAACAGACAAACAAACAACAAAATAGCGGAGATACACATTACCCCCTAAATAAACGGATAATAAACACGCGTTATGACGATCAACCTTGCAAACAGAATCCCGTCTCTTTCCCGATCAATAATTTCTTCCCTTTTTACAATTCCGCCGACATATTGACCTTATCACACGGTGTATATACTCAACGCGTCAGATTTCCTGTGTTCTTAGATGATGATGTACGCGAACTTTAGCCTCTAAAACCATTTTACTTGGTTTTTTTCTCTATTCTATACTCCCGCCCCTGTAGCTCTCAGCTGGCAATCATGACGCGCCAAACGCATCCCCGGCGCCCGATACAACTGCATGCCGAGCGACCCCTATCAAGACAGCCGCGAGGCAGGCTGCCATTACAGACCCATCAGGTGAATTCCTGTCTTCATTTCGAATCGGCAGTAGTGATAAACACAGCGAGCGAGAAAAGGGGGTCCTACGGTGAAATCGACATGGACTTCATAGTAAATCTACAGGTGTAACAACAAAATGGACGGTGAACGTCTAGAGAGACAAGGGTCTTGTTTCGTGTTTGAAGAAATATTCAGAATCGTGAATTTGACAAACAAAATGATTAAAGTAATGCTCTTCCGCCAATGCTGTAGAATAAACCGCAAAAGTGTTCATTTCCCTTTTTTTCACAAGAGGAATGTTGGATAAAGAAAAAAACCCACCCAAGATGGAACGGATCTCGTGTAGATGGGAATATTTGATAAATTCTCACTCGGGTCGTTGAGATCGGCTGCTGTGGTGCATGTTGAGTAAATACCTTTGGATAGCTATTGGCTTTGGCGCTGCTGTGACATGGAATCGGTGCCAGATTAATCACAATATTGCAAGCAGTTTGGCAAAGACTTCAACACGTGTCACAATTTATAACGTTTGCCAGTGGAGAATGTCTTTTGCCAGTGCTTGTCGAGTCTAGTAACAGCGATGGAGTTTCATTTTGGAGTGTTTATGAATACAGTGTATGTCCCAATGGTTGTTATTGTTTCATATGTTTCTGTTGCGTTTTGTTTTGCGTAAAACAGGAGAGAACAGATACAGGTCTACAAGACAGAGCGTGTTCAAGGCAACGGAAGAACGGCTGTTAATGAAAATCATACTCGGGTAAATCCTGGCACTGCATCAGATCAGGAAACCAAGAAATGAGAGGGGGAAAAGAAATGCAAGGAAGGGGCGTTTTGTTGTAGCATATTGTAAAAGAAATAATAGCACAGCAGAGAAGCGGCACATGGCGGAGCGGTATCACAGAGGTTGACGTCTTTAGGTAGCAAGTGATGCTGCCGCACGGAATAGGGGAACACATTATACGGGTGTTGTCTTTCTTGGGGAGACTGGGTTTTACGAACAGGGTTTGCGGAGGGATTTTGGAGGAGGAGGAGGGGGGTCCACGGATAGTTACTCACTGGGGTCGCCGATCACGGACATGGGCCGTTACTCGCACAGCTTTCATCTTGAAGACGGTTTAAAATCACTGAGTAACGGAGACAAGACGGGAAGGCCGAAGATGCGGGGAGATGTTCCCACTGATGGCGGCGATTTATCTCAAGGTAGCAGGTGGTGCGAGTCCCATTCGGGTGCGCCGGGCAGACAAGAAGGCAGTTATATTCCAAGCTGTGGCCAGGCAGGATACAAGTTCAGCGCTTTGTTCTCTTCTTCGGTTTAATTCCGGCTGGGACAGGCGAGGGCAACACCAAGAGATAGTCTCCTCCATGGAGACCAGGGAACTGACAGCAATGTTTAATCCCGTGGACGGTAAATGCACGGACAGCGAATCGTGTCTAAACCTACCCCGTCGGTTTTTGTTTCCTTACTCGTACGGGATCAGCAACGAGGCCCGCTCGTCAAGACGAAATGACAACTGTGCGTGAGCAGGAGCGACAGAAGGAGCGGGATAGCTTCGGCAATTTCCCACACTGCATCCCGAGCTGTAGATACGCCCTCTTTAATGCAATGCGAATGCGAGGCGATCGCGGAGAGCCGATGGATGCTGATTGGGGCCCGGGTACGTAAGCACGAGACGCACGCGGGCATATGCGGGCGAACAAGTGGGGCCTACCCTCCCCATCGGTGCATTTTATTAACCGCGGGTTCCTGATGGGTAGAGGAAGCCTACCGAGGGGGGGGGGGGGGGGGCTAGGGACAAGGGGTTAAGGAGGCAGAAGATGTAAGGCGAAGATGCCTAGGCATTAGTATTCACGTCATGCGATGGGAGACCTGCAAAATGAGGGTGGGATGACTCACTCAGATGGGACCGACAAATTGGCGAAAAGGGCCCTTATTCGGAGGCATAATTTGCGCCAAACGACACCACGACGAATCAATGATGGACGATTTCGGTGTGGCTGACGAATCCCAGGCGAAATGGAAGACAGTCTCGGTGATATTTTTTCTTTCTCCTGTCATCCCAACGGATTATAGGATGCAGAAACAGGAGCAGGCATCTTAACAAACACACACACACACACACACACACACATGTAGCCTCACAGTCACATCAATTACTCCGCGGAATTTAATTACCCATTTCACGAATACAGAGAAAGGGTATGCCAATTACCTCGAAGGACGGTTGGGAATGATCAGCAAGCTGGGTTTTGTAGACGGTTAATCCGGCAAAGGGGAATATACGTCGACCTAAAAGAATACCACCAATGAAAGGCGCTTGACCGATACACAACAATCTCAAATTAGCCCATACACTAAACATTCAGATGCACTGGCATTTCTTGTAATACAGAACGGACGAAGGAGACTGATGGGCAGACTCTTCCAGCGATGAAGATTACAATGCGAGGAGCACGTTTAACTATACGAGTTGGGAGTACATTCAACAACAATGACAACAAACGTCAACTTTGTTTACCGCAACAAATTTACAAACATGAGTGAAAATCACAAAGTAATAACTGAGCCCTAAACAACACTGATGCAGGTACATGTTATTTGGTAGAAAAGATCAAGGGGAGAGGGGACAGATTTAGCAACAAAAAAGCGCCCCCTCGCTAGATGTCTGTGCTTGGAGAAGATGAGAGATCATTTTAATTTCCCTACATCGGCATTTTGTCCTTCACTATCAAATCCAAGATATCAGCAATAATTGCACCCAGGGTCTTCAGAAGTATTTTTTCCCTTCTAAATTTGGTCAGAGGAGCCAAAACTGTTCGAACCCAAACCAACGTTTTCCGCACTACGTGTGAACTCAAAAATGCATGCCACTTGTAAATGTTTGATATAACTAAGACCAGGGGCCAATTTCATAGAGCTGCTTAAGCACACAAATCTGCTTAAGCACAAAAACCTTGCTGGTAAAATCAGGTTACCAGCTAAAATTTCATGTGATGTATATCGCTTGTGACTGGTATTTAGCTGTTGTTTGCTTAGCATGACAATCACATGGAGTTTTGGCTGGCAACCTGATTTTACTAAGCAAGTTTTGTTTGTGCTAAAGCAAATTGTTGTGCTTAAGCAGACCCAGGTTACTTACACTGTACACCATGTGGAGAATATTACTTATTTATCTGGTAATTGATTCAGCATGACAACACTCGCGATACAAGTATATGCATACATCGCATAACTTTAGATCGATAAAAAGGTAACCAGTTGCGTAACTGACGACTGAAAACAACTACTGAAATTAAAACAGATTTACCATTACACGTTGAAACACTGTGGCCAGCTGCAAGCATTTCGATTATTATTATGTTAATGAAGCAACTAAAACAACGTTAAGGCGTATTAGAGATGTACAAGTACTTCCATTTCGAAATGTATACCTCTTCGAAGGAGTTACCAAGATAAATGGTTTTACCAAAGAGCGGATGTGTGTAGTCCATGTCAAATTGTGAACTGCTCTGCAGCAAATGAGTCAGGAACAGCAAAACAGACTTTTTGAGATGCATTAACAACTAGAAATTGGAAAGTGTACGAAAGAAGATCTCGTTCAAAACTCTTGCACTGTGGAATTTTTGATTTCAGAGATGCGGAAGTTTAGTTTTTGCTTTTTTTCATAAAGAGTGAAAAACCGAATTGTAGTTTACAAGCTTTGATAATTTCTTTACTGTAAAAGTGAAACAGAATGCAGGGTTTGAACATCACCAAAAAATATGTTCAGCTTTAGTTTATTTAACACGTTTATCTTTAAGAATTTCAATTGGTTGGCCCCTGTTAAGATATAAGAGCACAATGTGGCTACTTTTCTGTAAAAATTAAAAAATATTCGTTAAAAATAAACTATCTGCAATATAGCCCCCTATTTGGCCCCAAACAGACACATATCGATGCAAAAATTGTTTGTAACTTTTCGCATAGAAAGTGAAAGATGTAAATTCGCAGTTCAAAACGAAAGTGCATGATATTCATAGAAATTAACATACACATCTGAGAATACCACGGAATTAAACTGACATCAAAATTCAAAAGTATCATAAAACAACTCATATTCTACATCTTTAATGCCTATATACATAAAAACACGTGGAGCGACTTGTGGCTTATTTTTCAAAGAGCGGGCCACACTGGTAAATTAGTCAACCGGAATATTGGTTAAAAAGTTACAGTTTATAGGCCTACTGGATACTTTGTGTTTGCTTCAACTCTCCGCGTCCAGTAGATTATCAGGACAAGCTTGACCTGCTCAAAATCCAGAATGTGGCAAATGTTGCACATTTTTTTCAGTTTCATCATGCTAAATATCTGGACGATCACTGACCATTTTCCACGCATTTGCTAGGGTAGAAACATTCAATATTCCGCACCAACTGCATGCGCGCAACCGGAAGCGTGCGTCTAAACAACCACGTTGAGTCCGTTTTCTTGGCATTAACTTTTACACAACTTCAGATTCTCTGAAACTATCCACCAACTGATCTCTTGCCATGCAATTGGTTGGAAGTTGCCGCATAAAATTCGAGATTCTGATGTCGTTCCTCGTTCAAGTCTGTGCCTAAATGATCAAGTTGAATCTCTTTCATGTATATAGTTACAACTTTTCTCCATCTCTCAGTTTTTGTTTTACGCTGTTCCCAAAGGTTGACCTTAGGTGTCAATTAATTAGTAGTAAGTTAGTAATAGACCTCGAGATTGTGTACATACTCACAACTCTGTGCTGAATGATAGGTTGAATTTCTTGTCCATAATAGGCAACAACTTGAAACTAACATTGTCTCATGGGTTGTGTACACACTCATGACTCTGTGCGTGAATGATTATAGACTGATTCTTCTTCCATACGGATACAACTTGAAACTTTTCCGGTCTTGATGTAACCAGAGAGAATAGTTGCAAAAGTTGGCCTGAAGTGCCAAGCTAGTGGTGGTGTGAAGTTGGTACGATATAGATTTGAAATGTATGTACTCACTCGTATTCTCTGCGTCTCTTCTGTGCCATGGTCAGCTTGTCGGACTCGGTTTGGTTTTTCTTCCACTGCTCCACCGCGATCAGCGTATCCTTCGCGTTGACCTCTGCCCCGTACCGCCGGCTCATGTACATATCTGATAGCTTGTCGTTGCCCAGGTCGGGCGGCCGGCCGTTGCGACTGTCGTACTCCAGACTCTCGGAGAGGGCGATGGAGGGCGTCCGTGAGGTGCCATGGCCGGAAGAGTCGCCGTAGCTGGCGGTGCTGCTGCGACGTCGATTGCGTGGAACGTGCAACATGGCGGCCCTCGCACCCGCGGCTCCTGACACCGCTATTAACAAGAAAATGGCGCGAAAGTCAACTATTTGAGCATCAGACTTTAAAATGGGTTATAAAAAGACTATCACTGTGCGAGATCACACGAGTCAAATCACTAACTATGCGTCACGTGATGGTGTGACTTCCATGGACAAATCTTATACAGAACAGCTTGATAATGCTAGCCGTATACCACCGTTGTACAGTGTGTACCGAAAAAGGTAATCCCAAAACAGCGGGGGTAATTATGTTAAAGTGATGAACTTGGTCATTTTCAGTACTGCATTATAAAGGGAGTTCTTTCAGCTTTCCATGAATACCTTCCTTGCATCCCATGCAGTCATTATATAAGGCAAAGATATACTGTCCGTGCTAATTTCGAGTTTCACCCCCCAAAATGATTTTTTTTACAATTCCTATTTTTCTAGCAATACAACGTTACTCACACTTAAATGAGACACTGAACGAAAAAATCGGACAATGTTTAGTTATCGAATAATTAATTCGTGGATTTCGAACTATTGTCGGGCCGCAAGTAACAGCCGTGTTTCAGTGAGCGCCCAAGTGGTTCGCTTTAATACGTCCGCATTATAATCGTAAAAAAATACACAAACTCGCCCGCGGTCTGCGACCGTGGAAAAACGAAGAAAATCGCTGGAAAGCTGTGAAATATTTATCCTCCAACCCACAGGAATGTGTGAATATCAGTAGCAGAAGAAAACACGTATTCATCAGGGAAAAAATGAACTTTTATCTTCTCCGGAGATACAAAATGGCATTTGACTACCGCGGTGTCCGTACTTTTGGCGCGATTTTTCTTTGGTTTAGATGCACGTACTTCTGTAGTCTGGTAACGCTGATTAAATACAAGAACTGGGTTTTCCTTTCAAAGGCTGCAGTGATCACCAGACGTGTAGAAATGCCAGACTCATCAATTATTATTTGTGTAGGCCCCGAGTAGATCAAAAGTTGGATCAAAATAATATGGTGAGACGAAATGTCCAAGACAAGCGCCGTCGCTGGGAACTGCACGTTCAAAGAGGAGGTAAACGATGTTGAAGGTGGTGGTGCATAAACTGGTAAATCACAATGCTGCTCCATGAATAACTCAATCATTCCAAAGAAATATTTCTTGTAAATGTAGCCATCCCATGTCAGAATGCGTTCAAAGCATTGGTTGAGCATCAGCCAAGTTCACAGCTTATACTTAGCTCAAGAAGGTTTCCAGCTTGTGTTCTAAAATCAATTATGCTCAGTCATCCATGACTGCATGGATGCAATGAAGACATTAATGGAAAGCTGACAAGCCACTTTTTATGACTCAACTATACTGAAAGTAATCAAGTTCATACCTTTGACACAGTGGCGCACCCAGGATTGGACTTGGGGGGGGGGTGGGGCTCACCAATTTCTTTCAAAGATTTTCCAAATTTTGTCAAAAAATATTGGCCCGAATTGTTTTCGTCCCGGAAATAATGTTGAAAAGCGGGGGTGGGGACTCTTTTGACTTGGGTGGCGCCATACCATGTATTAAACTACTCGGAAATACGCTACATTGTACTGCCGCCGCCAATTCGTGCGACCAAGCCCCCCGAGCCCCCCCCCCCTTGGGTGCGCCACTGCTTTGACACAATAATCCATTATTTTGGGATTACTTTTTTTATACGCACAGTCACTGCGCCAATGCCTACTTCCTCCTAATACGGATGACCAATAGCCAGGTAAATTATATATGCTATCATAAACATCCACTTTCGCCAATAAGAAGTACGAACTTGCTTAATGATTACGAATTTTTCATTTTACAATTTTTGTTTACCTGGAAGAGGCCGAATAACCCCCTTTACCTATGTAACCGGAAAAACACATCAGTACCACAAAATAAACAAACGTCCGGTGTGGACTCTAAGCCCCAATCCCAGGTACGGTTTCTGTTATTAATAGGCCTATGTACTGTACCGGAATTCCTTTTGAGGCAACGAAAATGTCCATAGCCGGTCGAGGAAAATGTTGAATCAACCAATTTTGTCCCAAAATGTTGTGTATATTGTAACATGGACGTATGGAAAACCGAAATACTGAATCATGATATCAAATTATTTTCTGCAATGTAACGCTCAACGTACATAGTAAAACGCTGATACACGATCCAGTTTGCGAACACGCGCATCGCAACACCTTTCATACTTCAAGACATTCCCGCGCAAATGACATCAATTTGGTGACACCGGAACCCGCTACATTACTATGCATCTCGGCGCTTAAACTATACAGCGCGTTCTTCTGTCAACATTACCCTCCGTAAATCACCCGAGGGGTACCGTGTCTGTCTACAGCCAGCGACGCCGTGGATCGTGGCGCGGAGGCCCACGGAAGGGCATCGTCTATGCCCGGTCGAGCGAAAGCGTTCCTCCATGACCGAAATACACGCCATGGTTCCCTGTTATAGTTCTGCTTTCTCTATCACATCAATTATAGCAATTACGTGGCGGAACCCTTCGGGTTTTAAGAATTTCTGTATGAAATGATTTCGCCTGAAGGAAGGTGCATAATAACTTGTGAAAATGAGGTTGATGTGTGCCTTATCGCTATTTTAACTCACTCGATTGCGGTGGCATTTCAAGGATCTTGAAAATGGGGTCACGAGGGACACGGGGGGGGAGTAACTGGGGGTGACGAATGAAATGATCAAATTGATGAAAAATCAAGTTTCTCCTTAACTCCAAAACTTCATAATTGTGCTGTTGGATATTTATTTTTATACACATAGCTTCTTTTTTCTCTGTTTAAATACAGATGTGTGATGAGTAAAACTGCTTTTGGCAAGAGGAATATCCACTCAGGTCCCTCCATCCCCGCCCCCCGGGACTACTGAAACTGCCAATATTTGAGACAACAATAAGGGCCTCTTGGAAATCCCTGAGGTCCCACGCCCCTTTCCTAACAAGCCTGATGTCTGGCGCTGCAGTGAAATACATCATTATGCATGTAAAACACTCGCAGAGATTGTGAAATACATTGTGTACCAATATGCCCTTCACAATGCTTCAACTGGCACCGCCCATGCATCAAAACATCATGAGCAATACCTTCTCGCCTTCTACCTTTAACCATGAATGCACGATACAGCCCGACCCGGGGGAGAACAATGAAAACGCATCCACGCAATCGTATCTAACAGGACATGAGGTTTCAAGAGTTTGCCCGTAGTGTGTGTTATCGGAGAGTGGAGGGGGTTACAATGGGAGCGGGAGAGAAGGCCATGACTGGAATGCTCGGGCTATGTAGACTACGCGACTACGTAGGCACACACCGCCCAATCCACGGGCGTTGGTGATGGCTAATTTCTTTGAGCTCTCATTGGGCAGATTAAGTAACCTGTAACCAGGGTTAATAAGCCAAATCGGAATTACAGTACGCCTGCGCAGAAATGAAAAAAAATGGATAAACAAACTTTCACAATGTACAAAGTGATATGAGAGTACCAGTCAAAAAAACTTGTGTCTCAAACTCAGGTGAAAAACAATCATCTCTTTTTAACAGATCACAGTACTGGCTCTACGTTTACTGATCGGTAAAGTTTTTATTGTTTTGCTTTTGAGCAAATTACGTGAAACTCTGGAATTTCCAA
Organism: Mediaster aequalis; assembly: GCA_032356045.1. Lineage (NCBI taxonomy): Eukaryota > Metazoa > Echinodermata > Asteroidea > Valvatida > Goniasteridae > Mediaster > Mediaster aequalis. The sequence continues at coordinate 480 of JAULKO010339755.1, read as the reverse complement.
ACTTGGTTACCAGTTTCCCCATTGACTTGTGCACAAAATCGAGCCGTGTTTATCCCAAAGTGGCCCGTGATCGGCCTACTGCGCATGTGCAGTACAGTCGTGTTTGTAATTCCGATTTGGCTATTACTTCCGCCTTTGAACGACGCGTGCACGTGCGCGTTTGTAACAATATTTGTTTTTTTTTTAAATAATACTTTTTATTTGTTTGCTTAAAAAAAAAAAATTGCTGAAATATTTTTTAAAAATTGTAAAATTGTTCAGAAGTTTTTATTTAACTCAATTACATTCATATCCAAATGGGTCGTGCAGTCAATAAATAACACATCACGCATTTAACCGCACACACGATTGCAGACTGGTTCTCGCTCCCCAAATAAATATGGGGACCTGTAGCTAGTAGGGATTTTTTTTCATTATGAGTTTGAATCATAGGGATTTATTTTTGAATGCACATATGTTTGGCATGTTTTGCAGTTGTTG
>JAULKO010339433.1:0-12456 GCA_032356045.1 Mediaster aequalis | reverse complement strand
CCAAAAAATTGCTATGTTAAATTTTGATTAATTTTATCCAAACACACTTGAACGGTCTCATTACCTCTCCTGTCGTGTTCAAATATCGTGGATGGCAAGCCATGGCTTCATCATGGCTTGATAAAATGAATATAAAACCAAAACACGCTATTCTTGAAGTAATCATGTATAGTAGGCTCTCATAGCATTTGTATACCCTACGTAATGTACAGTATGAAGTATTTCTGTGAAGTCATTTTTTATAGTGTATGTTTGGGCATTTTTGTTTTAGCACAGGAATCACAAGATCGTACCCAGTTATCTATGTCTCGATGCATGAATTTCCAAAAGTATTTTTGTCTGATTTTACTGTAAGTCCTATGAAATCAAAAATGAGCTGACAACACATGATCATGACAATGATAAGGAAATGTATCTACTAGGGTCTGTGGTATATACAATTGAACAAAGTCTCGCTCGGGTAATCTTCGTGTACGAGGAGTATACCATACATGATACAAAATACCATCATAGATAAAATATTGATTAGCTTCCAGTAGTAATCTACGTGCTTCGTTGTCATTTTCTGGTACAATATCGGACTCAAGTAGGTCTATCATAGATTTGGCAAAACATCTTTCTGTAGTTCTTTCCTTACTTCATCCAAGTCAAGATTTTCATGAACATCTGGTATTTTAGTTGCATACTTTTCCATCCTTTGACCAATACGTTTATTATACTGATACTTGACATTTCAAGGTTCTGTTGTCTGACTTGAATGTACATCACTACTTGCTACTAAATGTTCTAGGTGGTCATTAAAACATGTGTGTGGATCCACTGCTGACTGTTAAAGTTAACAGACATTTTCTCATCTTCAACAATATTGTTGAGTTCTATCTACTATTAAAGTGCGTCAACATTTGCCTGTTTCTTTCCTGGTCTATGTTCAATGATTAAACGATTGTAAAAACAATGACCAACGGGCTAAACGGCCTGAAGAATGTTTATCATTAAACAACCACTTCAATGCTGGATGATCAGTAATAATAGTGAACTTACGAGGGCCAATCAGGTATAATGAGAATTTCTTAACTCCCTCTACTACAGCTAATGCTTCCAATTCAGTAACAGAATAATTTTGTTCTGCTGTAGTTAAAGATCATCCACCATATGCTATTACACGTTCTTTACCATTCTGTACTTTCAAACTGAGGAAAAGCTAGGATAGGTGGTTGAATAAGATGTTGTTTCAACAGTATAAATGCATCATCACATTCTTTTGTCCATACAAATTGAACATTTTTGCGGGTTAGAGCAGTTAAAGGATGAGCGATCTTACTGAAATCCTTAATATACCGTCTATAATACCCTACAAATCCTAGAAAAGTTCGAACTTCAGACAGGATTTGGGCACTGGATATTCACTGGCAACTTTGATTTTGTCTGGATCAGTGGCAACGCCTTCAGAGCTAACTACATGTATGTGCCCGACAGACTTGATCTTATCTTTAGCAAAAGCACATTTCTCTGAACTTTACAAATACTTGTCGCAAGTGTTTTAGATGGTCAGTAAATGAATTAGTTTAAACAATTACATCATCCAAATACACTAAACAAATTTTCCAATGCAATCCTCTCAGTACCTCTTGCATGGTCCTTTGAAACGTACAAGGAACATTATGCAGACCAAATGGCATAACATTGAATTCAAACAAACCATCTTGGGTAATGAATGCGGTCTTTTTAGCGTTGTCTTCTAAAGCTATTTGCCAATAGCCCGACGCCATATCCAAAGTGGAAAAAAATAATGGTCTTTTCATACCTAGGTTGTCAAAGGTATCCAAGATGTTTGGCAAAGGAAAAGTGTCATGTTCAGTTACACGGTTTAAGGCTCTAAAATCTACACAAAATCTATATTCACCCGATTTCTTTTTCACCATACATTGTACATGTAACAATTGGACTTGCAAATGGGGAAGTAGATTCAGAGATTACACCATCTTGAAGCATCTTATGAACATGTTCTTGTATAGTTTGTTGTAAAAGAGGCGAGTGTCTATATGGGCGGGACCTACATGTACATGTAACCGGGGGGGGGGGGCTATTCCCAGTATTAATACCATGTTTTACGTTGTCATGGAAACCTGGTTTACTGCCCTTAGTCTGAAATATATCAGAGTATTCTTTGAGTAGAGCATTCAATTGAACTTTCTGACCTGGTTTTAAAGTTTCTGCAAAATCTCATTCGTGGAGCTGGAACAATCACGATAATTCTCAGTATCTGTGTCACACTCTGCAAGCCAGTTGTCAAAATTGGTAAGCTTCGTGATATCACGTCCATTAACAATGGAGAAAGTGCCAATTTTAGTACGAGTAACTGGACTATCTAATGGATTAATTGCATTACAATCGCTTTACAACCTGTTTCTGTCTTTTGAGTTACAGAATTTGTGTTAGCAATCAATATACCCAGATTTTGAACATTTCGTCCAGTAGTACACTGACCAATCACACCAGAGGGTATGTTGTTTTTAACCTTGGCATAAAAATACAGTTTGTGATCGAGCTGGAATACTAATGTGTTTCGAAGTTCGCAACTGGTTCTTTTGGTGAATTCTCAATTTCGATCTGCCAAAGTCGATGGTTGCATTTTGTGCGTTCAGGAATTATACACCCAGTATTACAGAACAACTAAGTCCATGGGCTACATGAAATGGCACAGTGAATTGTCTTCTAGCAATAACAATAGGAACATGAATACATCCAATAATCCTGAGCTTTCCTCCATCTGCTACTTTTGCTGAGACAATTTTTGATTCACGCATAGGAACTTTTGTCAATGCCTGGTTTGTTTTCAATTACTGATTTGACATCAAATTAATTGTTGCAACAGTATCAATCAAACAATTCAAAGTATCTGTACCAATAGATATTGGGATAGTACATGTACTTGTACTGCTCAAATCAATCTGAATGGGATCATCAGTCTTCAAATCTTTGCCACCTACATTTTGTTTGACCCCTTTGTTTTGGCTTGTAGATGACCTTTAGTTTAACTTGTGGCCATCAATGTGAAATTTTGAAAAACAATCAGCCTTCCTGTGACCATAGTTTCCACGTCTACAACAGATATAGTCAAATTTTACATTCCTTGAAGATGGCATTCGCTGTCTGTTCGTCTCATTCGGGCTATTGTAATTTGACTGACCTGGTTTCTTTGAGGATCTTTGAACAAACTTCACGTTTTCCTCAATGTGGTTTAACTGGCACTGCATTTTAGTGATGCTTTCTTCTATTTTAGCAAGTTGTTCATCTGAATTAGAACTAGCAACACTATGTGTGGTAGGAGAGGAGATTTTGTCAATACTCTTACCTAATCTAGCAAAATCAATGGCTTCCACCATGGTACATGTATGTGGTTGCTTGGAAATGACATGCTCTAAGCGAGGGTTTTAAACCTCGGACAAATCTACCCACTGTTAATTTTCGGAGCAATTCAATTGACGACTCCACTGAAGAATATCAGTTACATAAGAATCAATTGACTCTGATTCACCTTGTGAACGGTCAGTGAGTTTTGCCTCACAAACCCACCTAGCGCTATCTCCTTCAAATACTTGTTTACTAGCAATACAGAAGTTACTAACTTTTAAATGAGACATTGGACGGACAAATCTGCAAACGTTTTATTAATTTGCAAATTTTGAATTATTGTCCGGCCACAATTCAGCCGAGTTTAGTGAGCGCCTAATGTGGGTTCGCCTACGTCCACATTACAATCGTAAAAATATACACAAACTCGCCCTGCGATCTGCGACCATAGGAAAATGAGGCAAATCGTGGGAAAGCTGTGAAATATTCATCCTCCAACCCACAGGAATGTGAGAATATCAGTAGCAGAAGAAAAAAATATGAACTTTTATCTTCTCAGGAGATAGAAAAGGGCATTAAACTACTGCGGTGTCCATAGTTTTGGGACGATTTTTTTCTTTGGTTTAGATGCATGTACTTTTGTAGTCTGGTAACACTTATTAAATACTAGAACTGGCTTTCAAAGGCAGCAGTGGTCACCAGATACGTAGGAAAGTCAAACTAATGTTTATTTTGTACGCTCCCAAAATGAAGTAGCTCTACATAGAATCGCTTCTTGTGGAGAACTGAAGATATTCCAGAGTGAAGTGAATTTGTAATAATAATTTTCTATAATAATTCGTTAGCAGGAAAAAAAATATTTTTCTCGCAAGCAGGGACATTACATTTTTAAATGTTTGGGTTTTAATTTTTTGTGAATTTTGTAATAAAAGTTATAGCTAGGCCCTTGTAGTCCCACATCAACAAATTTAGGTGAGGTTTAGAAACATGCCCTGACTAGTGGTGTACAGCCCGCAATTGGTAAACAGCCAGCAGATACTGCTCTAACTTTTGTTGAGGGTAAGTTTGGTACAAACAAATAATGACATGTCCATGGCTACCATGACAACCGTATGAAAACTTGGTAACCATACATTTTAGGTATTTTTTAAATGGCCATTCACCTCCGAAAGGAAAATAACCGGTTTTAATGTTTGTATGACAAGTGTCCCAGACTATTACAGATTGCCTAGAAGTGCAGCAGATACCTGAAGAATTGTTTTCAGTTTTTCATGAAAGTATGAAACTTCAAAGATATACTGTCCGTGCTAATTTGAGTTTTGACCTCGAAAAATAAATTCTTCTAGCAATACAAAATTACCCTTTTTTAGTGAGACATTGAACGAAAAAGTCCACACAACATTTAGTTATAAAATTGTTGAGCCGCAAGTAATTCAGCTGAGTTTAGTGTGTGCATATGCGGTTTCACCTGCGTCCACATTATACAATCGTAAAAGTAGACTCAAACTCGCCCCATAGTCTGCAACCGCAGAAAATCATTAGAAAGATTGTTATCATTTGATGTCTCTTTTAGAAATGTATAACTTTACTAATGCCACAAAAACAGCAATTCGTCAAACAGCACAAATTTCAAAAAGAGCGTCATGAATAGTTCAACTTTAACAACATGACAAAATACATGTATGATATTAATTTTAAAACAACACGGACAGGAGTATGTGTACTGTTCAAAACAAAATGCAAAGATAAACCACGTAGAAACATTTTCTAAAACCGCTCATTGGGAAAAAAGATTAAATTAAAGAAAGGGAGTTTTCATGTAAATAAATACTTTTTACCAATACCTTTTCCCCATTTAGAGTCAGAATGTATGATTGTAACATTTCAGTATTTCTAATTGCCAATAGGGTCAGTTTACTCCGGTGAAGGGAAACTACAGCACTGAATTTAAAACACTTGTGCAAGACTTACTGCAGAGGGAACCGGAGTATCGACCATCAGCCAATGAACTTGTTCTAGCACAGCTTCCTGTCATGATGACAAAATATGAGCAAACTCTAACAGATGCAGAAGATGATCAACAGACTGCAGAAAATAATACCCGCAAAAAGCAGAGATCAAGGTTTGTTTTTCTTCTTTAAAAAAAAGAAGATTAAAGGTTTTTCCAATTTACTTTGTGGCTGCTTTTTAATTTGCTCATTATCTGTGGGTCACACTGCCCGACAACCTCGCTTGACCAGTAGGTCAGGGAAACTCACAAGATAGTTAGATAGAGCGACAGACAGACAGACAGCTCGCTCACCCACCTTCCCACCTGAAGCCAGACAGACAGACAGACAGACATAATTTTTTTCATATGAAATATTTTATCAACAGAAAGCAATCAACAGATCCTATATACAAGCAGTTCATACATTACAAGTAAAAACCAAAACAACCCGAAATATATTAGGTTACAGCAAATTATAAGAGAAATAACCTAGATAAACAGAAGTTGACAACGAAGAAAGTAACATAACGGTATGCATGGAATCAGTAATGAAAACAAAGAAGGTTGATAATGAAGGCAGTAGTTACCGAACTGTGCATAAGGGTACGTTATATTGGGATTAAACCGGAAAAAATACAAAACTATAAATGGGCAAAAAGAGAGGAACACTGAGCAAGGAATAACTGTAAGTAACCAGGATGGAAAACAGAAAAATCATAATTATGTATAGGTGTAATGAAACAGTCATAAGATGGAATTTTGCGTCGGGATGATTTAATTGTAAAGAGGATTTTTGCCCTTTCCTGACGTGTTATGAAGCACTGTGTGCTCAGTGCTTTCTGAGAGCCTGTGGGGAAAAAATCACAGGGCTTATTCGGGCGGTACTCAAACCCACAACCTCCTGCTTACTAGTGCAGATGTCTTAACCACTCGACCACCGAGCTTGCCGAGGTCGGCTGGCCGATTTGAATCCATATAGCAGCGGGTACCGCTAATCAATGTCAGAAGATGGAATTTTTTTTAATTTTTAATTTTAATTTTAAAAATTACAAGCCGGCAATATAACGGGATAGTAAGCAAACAACAGTCTGTACAAGCAGGATGAATGGTAAATGTACAAGGCAAAATGATAAAGCAAATGATAACAGTGACGAAAAATTATGTAAGTGTTAAATGATAAAGTAACACAAAATAATAAGACCAAGTGCAAAGGCTCCAGCAGACACCCATTTGTAGTGGGAAATTTTCCTCCAGGGCAGGCAGCTAAATGTACAAAAGGGCTCAGGAGAACCATACTGACTATATCTGAAATAACCAGTTTAATATGTCATTGTCAATACTCAATAGGGCGTTTTGAGGGGCCCTATTTGAGAAGAAGAGTGCAAGATTGTGGTGGGATTTGAAGTAGTGAAATTTGAGGGGGACTTTGCTTGGATTCGGTGTTTTTAGACAGACAGAGGAGGTTGGAAGTTGTTTGAGTAAAGCCAGTAAGTACTCTTTTGGTCGGCCTCTGGCTTTTGGAAGCAGACACCAGTAGAGGTTGAAGGTCAAGCTCATGGCTCGCAAGATTCGCTTCAGGATTTTATGGGGGAACAGATTGCAGGGCAGTCGTAAAACATGTATAGAGACATTCCCCTTCCACTCAGGGGTGTCGCTAGAGGGGGGTGTGGGGGGTGACACCCCCCATTCGCCGTTTTTGTTGGCAAAATTGTGCCGCCGTCAGCAAAATGTTGCTGTCGGCAAAAGAGAGGGCCCCTTATGGTGAAGCGCATCTGCAGCGTGCAGAATAGTTGAAAATTGAATGTCGCCCTCATCATCAAAAGTGCAAGAGTTTAGAGGTGGCTATTTGGTTGCAATTAAGGCTTTGCCTTTGTTGGAGAGAGTTTTGAAATTCCTCTCCAACACCCAAGAGCTTTTTTGAGCTTTTCTCTGCATGCCTGCCAATTCTATTGGATGAGGTTATTAGTATTCCCTAGATGATCTCCAAGTAACACTACATGTAGGCCTTCATCACTATTACACTTAAATTTGAGATGTGTGCCCATTCTGGAAGCCCACGGTTTGGCCCATAGTCCTTGGGATTTGTGTAGATTAAGCCGTACATGTACTTTAATCTATGTAGATTAAGCCTTGCGGCTGAAGCATGGATGCAAGAACAGAGCGCCAGTACAGTCTGGCAGCACTTCCTCCTGTTGCTCTCTCACTCTACCTATTCCATTTACCCGTTTGGTTTTGATTATCAGAGGTTTAAAACCATCCAGTACCATCCAATATCTTTAAAAAAACAGATTAACAAGCAGGTAAAAATAATCTAAACAAATACCAGTTAATACAAATATAGGGAAATTGTACAAACCAATCGATCGACCGCCTGCCCAATCAATCAACCAACCAACCAACCGACTGACCAACCGACCAACCAACCAAACAACCAAACAACCAACCAACCAACCAACCATGAAACAAAAAATAGACATATTAAAAGTTAAAACAGGAATTATCAAACATCATCATTAGTCACAGCAATAAGAGCAAAAGGACTACAATGGAAGATTCGCTTACTCCATATATTGCACCCATTACCCACTTTCATGTATTAATTTTCATTCAACAATTTAACCAAATATGGTATTGTACTATTTTTGTACCTTTGAACATGCACTTGTCTCATATCGTCACAACAATATTGACTTCGCCATCATCTACAGACCCCAATCCTCCCCTGTCACTGATTTTCTCAATGAATTTGAGGAGTTTGTTTGTGCTCTGGAACGTCTTCCAGAAAGAGCATTAATTCTTGGTGACTTCAATCTTCACTATGATCGTCCATCTAAGCCTGAGGTCAACAAACTTTATTTGCTACAATCACTGCTTCGATGAACTTTATCAGATAATCCAAGGTCCAACTCACAAGGCTGGTCACACACTGGACTCGGTTCTTGTCAAGGATGAGGATACCCTGATTAAGTCATACACTCCTGAACAACCTTGCAACAATGATCTATGGGAATAACACTTGCAATTTTTGGAGAGGATCTTGGGTTCTACAGGAAGTCATTTTTCATAGAATATTTCTCTGTACATTCCATACCCATTGGTGATTTTGCTTACCAAAAAGTTGAACGAGTTTCTGAGTATTTAAGAAATTATAGGGGTGTCAGTTTTTAGATGTAAAGTTCATAAAGGAGACGGACATTTCATCATGACAGGAAGTAATCAAAAATGAATTGACTCACCCAAGATCGCTCTCCTGAGGGATTTTTAACCAGCTCCATGAAGACAAACCTGTAGGTATTTAAGGAACTGCATAGTGTAATTTTTGCAAAATGTTATGTTAGCCAAGGAGACATTTGTCACAAAATGTCTGTCAACTTTCATACACATTATAATTTATTTACATCCTAATTTCTTAAATGCCCAAAAGGTTGTCTTTATTTTGACTAGTAAAGATACTTAAGGGGTAAAAGATGTGATTTGAACATCATTTAAGTACATTAATTATTTTTTTTGTTACTTTACTGTTAATATTATAAAAACAATTCTGTCCATGACGTAAGATATGTCTTGAAGATGACCGTGTGTTTTGTTACATATCAAATGAGTTATCTTATTTTTGGGCCAGCATAATCATTAATGGCTTAGGAATGCACAGGAAAAAATCGGGGCAGAAAAATACTTCATTCTACATCCCCCTCCCATGTCTCACTCCAACAGTTGCCTGTTGAATGCGTTAGTGTGGACAGACCCTTTTGCATATTGCAATTGGTGATAAATACAAAAATGTGAACAGCAGTTCTAGGTATGTATCGAGAAATTCTCAAGTATTATCAGAGCAATATTTTTTGTAGCGTGTCGGTGAAGCGTATCAGCCCTGCTATGCTAAAACGCGTTTGGAGAAACTCTGATACGGTATTTGAAATAAAAACACACTTGGAAAAATCTGGCTCATTTTCACTTAAGTACAAAAAATTACAGAAATTGTAAAACTTTTTGTAACTTAACATCAGCTTTCAAATTTTGAGGATGTGTGCTCCGACTTTGTTGCTGTGCGTCAGTCTTTTCCTACCCCAACCTGTATTGCTTTCCCAAAACCAAGTCTGCCTAAGTACCCCTTCAAAGGAGAATACAGATTTTTAAGATTGCTATTGAACCCCCCACCCGCTCCCGCTCCCCACCCCAGAAATCGTGTAACCGTCACCCTAACCAAACAAACCCTAATATTGCCATGTGATTTGTGAATGCATTTTCAGGTCGGTGTTGTATCGTATTAACATTTGCAACTTTGATGTGATTCCAGTGGACCTTCCAGCCAAAATCAAGATCAGACAGGTTAGTCTAATAGCATGGCGTAAATCCCGGTGGGGATGGGTGGGATATATCCCACTTCTTTGCAACGATCAACCCATTCGTTCTGTTGATAGTGTTAAATGTCTTGGATTAGGCTTGGGCGATATTGGGTTTTGAGAGTAATCGGTATATCGTGAGAAAAATACCGCGATATTCGATATTATCGGGTACTTTCATAGACCGCCCGTTACGTCATCAAAATACAAGTAAACACACATGGTGATAATCCCACATGGCAACATTGACCTGTGGTGTACTAATACACCGGGTGTACGCGAATGCTCTTAGACATTTAACATCGGTACTTGCAACTATGATTTCGTTTTGAAATAAAGCTTACTTGTTTATGTATCCGTATATACAAATAATACATGTTGTTATTTTTGTTACATCGGTAGCCATTCCGTAATGGTGCCATGTCCATGCTTGTTCCGTGCATGCAAAGAGCGTGTGCTTTCAGTTTTGCACCGCTTTGCAGGTGGTATAATTATCGATGGACAATAGTTATTTAGCAAACGCCGTCAACCAGCGATTCTATTGTGAATGATCATGATTATTCACGTAACGCACGTGACCAGGAAAGCAAGTCCCTATTTGTCGATATCACATTCATATATTGGGTCACTGACTCCACACAAGCCAATAAAAACAGGCATATGAACAAAAAAAAGCTCACGCGAGCCGGGTTGGGTGGGGCTTTTTGCCAAGCCGTCTGGTGAAGCAACTTGTGGGATATGGGCTAAAAATAATGATAATCCCCAGTGCAATTGGAAATAGATACAATGGCATTTCCACACCAGAGATCGAGAGAATTTATAAGATGAAAAAGTTGTTCCGGACAATTAAAACAAGATTTAATGGACGTTGAAATCAGCACCATAGAGTGTTTACTTTATCAACCTAAATATCAAGAAAAAAAAAGGCAGGACTTTTCGTTCCCTTTCGACAAACATCTGATCGCTGAATTAATTTTTAAACAAAAACAAATGCCCTAAAACCTCGGATAAGTCGGATTCATCTGGAGGGCCAGCCGATTTCGTCTGGCTTTCGCGAAAATCTGACTTGTGCGAAGACCGCGTGCCGTAATCAAAACCTATTCACCTATTCTCCCATAAGGCAAATCACCAAGATTTTCAGTTGAAACAGTCATTAAAAAATTAACCTTTTACAAAGCATGTTTTATATCAGAAATATCGCATATATCGCATATATCGCATGGGTGTTGGGCTTCAGCCCAACACCTATTGTTATTGTAAGAATTTATTAGGTGTTGGGCTTGAAGCCCAACACCTATTGTTATTCGACAAATTTACTATTATTATTATTCATCTCAGACAATTCGTTTCCAGAATTGTTTGTCAACATGAAAACTGATATCAACTGCAATTTGAATACATGAATGCACAACCTACTGAAGATGTGCAAAAATGTAATGATGTCATGATGACGTCACCATGTATCAAATTACAAGCAATTAAAAATTAATAGATTTCATCTTTGAAAATCAATATAAAATCAACCGTGAGAGACCTGAACTTGATTTTTGCGGAAATTGGTAGAATAATCCAGGATCTTCATTTTATTTTGTGTTTGCCAAAACCCTTTCTTCCGGTCCAAACCGGAAGTGCCTTGTAATTTGAAAGTGGAAAAAGATGTGAACTTGCTTTCAACGATGTTAGTCTCCTGCTACGTTGTACTTTACAAAAAAAAATGACTGGTGGCATCATTAAATGTTAGAGCGCCATCTAGCGGCAGGTTAAACAATGTTCAAAATGAATAATCAGTTGATGTGTATGATGGCGAAGTTTGCTGAAATCACTTTATAACTGATTTACATAATCAGCTTCATGCTAAGAACAAGTTGTGGGGGAGAAGGATTGATGACATCATCAGACCGGAAGGTACAATGAAAAGACCTTTAAACCTTAAACATTTGCTGAAAAATCAATCAACATTGTGTAATCTAGATTTTTCCCTTTGAAAATTCCTGAAAAATCAACCGTGTCATAATCTTGATTTTTTTTTCAAATGGCAGTTTAAACGTAGATCGGGGCCACTGGGAAACTTGGACACACACTACACACTGTGAACAAGTAACAATGGATTCAGTGCTAAGTAACAATGGAGTGTAATTGTTAGTGCACCGTATTTCTTTTGTTAGATGTTCATAGTGACAGCACCCTTGAAATTTCAGCCTGACCACCCCGAGTCTTTATAATGTTCATTGCACGGCCTGTACAATGTACATGTACGTGTGTATTGTATTGCGTGTGTATTGTATTGCGTGTGTATTGTATTGCGTGTGTACAAGCGAATGGGGGATTCCCCACCACTGGCATTGTACGAATGCACGTTTAGCGCATTACATCCAAATGGGATTCCCCACCACTCACAGTTTATGCTGTCAAAGGAGGGCGCTACATAACTTTTACGTGTGTGCATGTGGAAGATGGCAACAAGCAGGGATTATTAGTAAAGGCTACAATTTGAAGGCTACAAGTTGGAAGTCCTTGTACACCACTCGTCTCCGAGGGAGACATCTCTCAGCATATAGTTCTGGATGGATCTTTGTAAACAGTAATTCCTCTGACGGAAACTATTAGTTTTGGTTTTTTAAATCATTACCGAAGCTTTATTAATTTAATCACAAAGTTATTCTGAATTCACGTGATCTTTCAAACTTTGGTTATTCAGTCATTATGAACTTGGAAGTTCAACGTAAACAACATGGTATTCAATTTCTACCGCAATCTTTTGTAGACAGG
>JAULKO010339226.1:0-12460 GCA_032356045.1 Mediaster aequalis | reverse complement strand
TCATTTCAAATTGATTGATTTTGGCGGATTCAGGATACTTTCTAGTAAAAATACCCATGGGGGTAGGGTTAAAAAACAAAATAAATCCAAGTGGTTTTTTGTTGGGACTTAATTGAACCAGCAACCTCAGTATTACTATGCTGATGCTCCATCAACTGAGTCATCTTGCCCAATTCTTTGTTTGAGGGGGTGCTATATAGTCAGTGCTAGTCAGAAGTCATAAACCCATAATGCAGTATAGCCAGGGATCACAACACTGATCGCCCGCCATGTACAAAATTATGGATAGCTGATTGGCTGTTCGAGTTGAAGTAGCCGTCCACAGGCCCATAGCCAGACTTGGAAGAAGGGGGGGGGGGTGTCTTTTCGGGGGAAAGTGAACCTTTTGTCGGTAATATTGCCGCTTTGTGGCTTCGGTTGTTTGTACAGGGCACAATGGTCAATGAGCTACACAACATTTTTTACATGGAGATCAGTGGATCATACCCCCATTTAAATGACGCAACCCAAGAAGCAATTAATCAATCCAAACAAATAAAAAAAAAAATATCAAATCAACAAAAATATAGTGATACATCACTAAATTAAATCAATTAATAAATCAGAATAAAATAAATAGCCAAAAATTAATTCAATGTAACCATAAAATAGTATCAATAACAAGAACAATAAATAACGGAAAAAATCTAAATACATAATTTAACCACATAAAAAAAAAATCATTATCAATTAAAAATCAATACAAAAATAATAAATAAAAACAACAAATTAATCAAAATCAATCAATTAATCAAAAACAAAATTCAAAAAATGATACCCCGACGATACTTTTCAAAATCAGTACTTTTTGGTTCATTCTTCTCTGCAAGCTTAGCACTAATTTTCATTTTTGGTACCCTGCAAGTTTGCCGGCAAGCTTGCCCTCAAGCTTCCTTTCAGTTTCTACAAGGGTTACGACATGAAATGCGACTGTCTGCCTACCTTTGGACCAGGAGCTCCCTGCGGACCTGGCGGTCCCGACCCACCGGCTGGCCCCGGTGTCCCTAGTTCTCCTGGCAGTCCCACAGACCCATTACGCCCCTAGGAAAAAAAATACACTTTTATTCCGCTAGAGGCACAAGAGGTGTAAAAAAGGGGGAGGGATTACAACATCGCAATGAAGAAATCACAATTTTACAATTACATGTAGTGCACAATTTTACAAATAGTACACAAATAGTACACAAATCAGGGTGGGAGGGAGTGATATTATATACCACCTCCATTATAATTGATTTATAAACACACCCCTATGTACACTATGTCCAACCTTTCTCCTCTTGCAAAATTCTTGATCTCCCACTTGTATGCAACATAGAAGATGTAGTAATGTGCAGTGACATAAAAAATGAGGGATCTGAAGAGTTCAGAGAGACAAAACTCTGAATAATTAAAACACTGAAAATAAATCGTCCATACATGACGTTTTTAACTTTACATTCTCAGTGTTTTGAGTTTCTTCTGGGGAAAACAAAATCAAGAACCGCTAAAATAGACTTTGATCTAAGACCCCTCTTGCAAATCTTTTAAGCATTACATAACCAAGCTTGCTATTTGTTTTTTTACAAGCCAATTAATATATTTCACTAATAAATATGACTGACAAATAAGTAGACTTACAGGTGGCCCTATTCCCACAGCGTCTACTCCTGGCAGTCCAGGCAATCCGGGTGGGCCCTGCAACAAAGTGGTCAGAACATCGTCGATCACAGTTGTTAAAAAAAAACATAATCACTTCATGGCTACTGCTCCCTTTACTCAGTCGGCAAATGATACTCACAAATCAAGTTAGCACCATACTTTCTGGCTGCACAGTAGCCAAAAAGTCTGAATACTTTATACAAACAGCAGAAAATAAGGAGTTTTTTTAATATGACACCATAATATTGTGTGAACGTACTGGTTCTCCTTGATCTCCTGCAAGACCCTTTGCTCCAGGGTCCCCATCCTCCCCTACTTCTCGTGGCTCACCATCCTCACCAGGAGGGCCGATATATCCCTGCGACAGCAAAGACAACACAGACAATGACAACAGGGGAATGACAATGACAATGGAAATGACAATGGAAATGACAATGCAAATAATGTCAAAAGATAATTATGATAGGAATGTCAAGAGCAACTTTATTACAAAGACAACAACCATGATTATTGACAGTGAGATTTTCAATTCTAAAAGTAAGCTCTCTGAGCGAGCACGGCAAGCCATCGCTTGTAATAAACATCAAACTAGCTTTGGATAGATGCATCTACTGGAAAATGTACAAGGGTAGCTAGATTGAAAAATTGAATTAAAACGAAAAACGAAAATAGGTAACAAAATATACAAGTTGAAAATTGCGCGAAAGTGCATGTTTCAGAACAACATCAATTGCTCAATTTCATCTAAATAGACTTCACTTTTGGAGAAATTATTTAACTTACCTAACTTATTTAACTTACTTGTCCAAAACTACAATTTTAATAATGATGTACTACTCCATCACAAATCTGAATTTTTGTTACTGCACAAACAGAATTTACAATTCAGGAAGTGAATAAACTCACAGGAAATCCCGGAATTCCAGGCAGACCCGGCGGACCTCTTAGTCCCTGGTGACAAAGACACAGAGAAAACATACACAACAATAATGTAATAATGTCTGGATCTATATTGTGCACATATCCAGCACGTAGTGCTCAAGGTGCTACTTTATTATCCCTGCTCATCAGGCCCTTGAATCATTCCTTCTGCTCCATCTCAGCTCCCTGGGGAGTATACAACCCGAATGCTGCTATTCAGCGCAAAGGGTTCATTCAAACACAACAACCAACTCTGCCCTCACAGGTACCCATTTGCTCCTGGGTGGAGACAAGCAATTAGTGACAAGGACACAATACCATATGTGAATTTATCTTGTGAATGTGAATTTATCTTGAGTTCGACTCACCAGAACACTCGGCCACATCACTAACCAAAGAATCTCAACAAGACCCAAGTGGTAGCACTTTCCATGTCTGCTATTAAACTGATTCAAAATGTCTGAAACGTAAGCCTACATTATTGTTGGGAACAATGAAGGAATGAATGGGCTTACGTTTCAGACATTTTGACACTGACAAAAGCGTTTCAGACATTCCCGGTTCGTAGTGCAACCAGCTGATGTTGTTTTGCAAGAAATAATGCTAAGCAAACGTTTAAACAACATTCGGCCGAATATCACTCAAGTGCAATATCCATCATGTAGATGTAGCCTATTTCTGCCTGACAAATTTGTCTGAGCTAGGGAAAATTATGCATTAAACAGCAGCTCCGTGAAAGCCCCCCCCCCCCCCCCCCCCCGACGGCTTGGAGGAAGAATGGAAGCAGTAACTCACTGGATCCCCCATCGGCCCCATCGGCCCCATGAATCCGGGTTGGCCTTGCACCCCGGGCGTTCCTGGTTCAGCAGCTGCTCCTTTGAATCCCGCATATCCCTGAAATTTGTAGAAAAGAACATCAAGGAAGTGGCACTATAGTAAGAATAAGTGAACCCAAAATGTAGGGTGCGGAAGGCCCTCGGGCCCAAGGAATGTGGGAGGCCCTACACAGCCCAAAAGCTTGACTGTCTAAATGAGTAGAACTACTTATGGCAGTGAGACAAACTGTCAAATTTAAACTTTACTCACTGAAGAAGCCTGAATATCACCCGACGTATTTTGGCCCAGTTGATGTACGTTCTCAAAATAGGCTTTTCCTCACTCTTCACTCATCGACACTAGTCGATGCCATGGACAGACCAACGTGCAATATGCTCAGTGCTCAACTCTCGACAAAGTTTCTTTTGCACTTTATCTCCAACAAAGTCAGTGAGGATCTCGTTAACATCGAGAGACTTGTGAGTGCCACACCCAATCCCCAAGTAACATGAGATTTGGCAGCTTAGACTGGACAACAGGCAGTAAGCAGAATGTTACATTTGACCTGGCGCGCACTACAGCAAAGCGAGACACTTGGCAACAACATTGCATATACGTAGGGTGACACCGGGGACACCAGCCACTGGCGGGCCAGGCACAGTCCGTAAAACATGCACCAAGTACAGTAGGGAGTCTGTCAAAGATTGCAGCAACTTTAAATCATTCCTTACTGCTGTTTAAAAGACCAGTGAAACTTTGAAACACTTTGGAAACAAAGTAGACACCAGAAATCAGCATCACTTGTCCCATATGCCAATCCAGCCGAGGGAGTGTTCTCAAAAAGAAAGATGTAGAAGTAGGCGTTGTACGCTCACAGATTTAAGCATTTATTGTTACCACATAAGGCAACCATTATGCTCTGAATATTAAAAAAGTCTTACTTTTACACCTGGTTCACCCATGTCGCCACGTTGACCTTTCATGCTCCGTCCTCCCTGCAAATTACAAAAACAAACATCACAAGGGGTTATGCGCTCTTAGCTAAAATCTGCACACAGCAACCAACTCTGCTGAAACAGGCAGAGTTGTAATCAAGTCAATCACAAGTAAGCTCACAAGCTGCTGGGGTTGAACAATGACCTGTGATTGACTTGTGAGGACTTGATTACGACTCTGCTATTGGTATCCACTTGCATCTGGGGGGACAGAACCAATAGGTCATATTTTTTGGTCAACTTCAGGCACTCTAACAATGAGGTACTAGTAGTAACTAGTAACTTTGAATCCATATTTTCATTATAACCTTACTCCAATAGATAAAAACACAGATTGTAAAATGCATCACAGCATCTTCAAAATCACAGCATCTTTAAAATCAGACAAATGAAGTACTGATTTACTCTTGTGCATACCACAAAATTTAAAGAGGATGTTGACTGCTGATAGAAATCTGTGGCATTTAATAGTTTTATGTAGATTAAGGTACAATACAATCAAATAGGCAATTATTTCTGCCATGAAATAACAAAGTTACTCCTGAGCTGCTTTTATCAAGTCCTGTCTAGCCTGCTTGTGCCATTTGTCTAGAAGTCGTTGCTGGGGGCAGCAAACAAATTGTAAAAAGTATGATGTCATAACACGGAGTCCCCTCGGGACACTAGACACTGCTGGACCACAATGCTCTGCATACAGCAATGACCAATGGAGAGGTACATTTTTAACCAGGGCCCAATTTTATAGGCTTGCTAAGCGCACAATTTTCTGCTAATGGAACCTCCGTCCACTTCATAGAGACCGTAAGCAGTAAGCGCAGGGAAGAGCTCGCTAACTTCAGAGAACGAATTTGCTTAAAACAGTGACACAACAATCAAAATCTCAATCACGTGCTGGCGTTAGTATGACTTAAATACTGTTTAAGACAGCAAATCTTTCTGCTAAAGTTAGCACTGTTAACACCAAGAATTTGGGCCCAAGATGATTGATTTATACTGACTGAAATCCCTCAGCCACATTCGAGAACCACCAATCTGGTTCAAACCCCCCTACTCATTTCACACCCCGATGTAGATGGACATTGCCAAACACTCACCCTTTTACCCCTTGGGCCCTGAAGTCCTTGGTCTCCACGAGGACCGACAGCACCCTTGGGCCCATCCGGTCCCGGTGGACCTGGTGGTCCATCGTCCCCCTTCCTTCCAGGGAGTCCCGGGGGACCCCTGGGACCACGGAAACCTTGGTAGCCCGGAATCCTCTGAGAGAACAATGGGCGAACAGAAAATGTACAGAAGAATATCAAGTATCTCGGAGGCAGGGGAGGTTGTAGACTTCAAGGAATCGCTGCCAACATGGACCCTTTGTAAAGTGGCCTCGCTGCAAGCTTGACCTGAAGCAGCTCTAAAGTGTTCCCTCCTGTTAATTTCAAGGTGGCCTCCTGAAACTGAAACTAATGCGTACACTATCATCATAGTACTACTGCTGAACAATCCGGAATACTTTTGGAAATCACTTAAAAACAATTACCTACCTGCATAAATCTTTGGGTAGGTTTGGATGTGCTGTACGTGCTCTTCAACAAAAATGTTCAAATTGCGTTTCTCATTTTAACGAAAAAATACTTTTTTTTCTATTTTGGGAGTCTGCAACCTCCTGAAAAATGCTTACTGTATATTTTGGGTTGCTTTCACACCTTTACTACACAAAACGATCTGCCCTGTGAAAACTGAATTATTGTCAGGCCGCAAATAATTCGAAATTTGTAAAGTAACAGTTCGATAACTAAACGTGGGCAAATTTTTCGATGTCTCACTTGAAAGTGCATACATTTTGTATTGCTAGGAAAATAGTAATTTTAAAAAGAACTTAATTTTTTTTCTGGTGAAACTCAAAAGGAGCACAGACAGTACGTCCTTAAGTATACTGGCAATACTTCTCAGCTTTTAAGGGCTTGTTGGTTAAATGGTTCCAACAAGAATTTTGATATCACACTTGCAATAACTTAAACTCTGACGACAAGAAGACTGATCTGATTTTTTTCCCAGCTAATATAACACAGATCAGGACAGGAAATATGATAATAATTATGATTTTTACCAATCCCTTGATGCCCTTTTCTCCCTTGTGGCCACGTTCTCCCGGTGGCCCATCCTGACCCTGCGGGCCCAGCTCTCCCAGTGGACCCGGCTCACCATAGACATTCTACAAAGCAAACGGCAAAAGTTGAAGAAGATCCAAAAAGCCTCTATTAAGGGAAATTCTTCTGTTTCTTCCGCTATAGAAGATGGTAGATGTATTAATTAGCCTGCTGAAATCCTAACAATGTTAATCAATTTGGGCAACAATCCATTGGATGTCAAACCTCCAATGAACAGGATTTATTTAGTTATTATTATTTAGTTTGAGGTATTGATTGGATTGGTTGAGCTTAGTCTAAAAAGATAGTGCTTGCATCTGCTGTATAGATTGATTTATACCTGATTTGGTCATTCTGCAAGATATTCATGTTCCCTTTGCGACTGAATCAACCCAACACTCAATCTTGAGTCTTTCTATTGCCCTGAATAGTCCCCTCTGAATAAGTTGTTTGTCACATCCTCCAACAACAAAAATTGACATCCAAAACATTAGCACACAGATACAAAATAGTAAACACAGAACAAAATAAGACCAATAAATTATAAATAAATGAAAACAAAATAAGCAAAAACAAAATAAAACGATATAGAAAATAAACCTCAAACGTCTGCAAGGTCAAGAGTTTGCTTTTCCACCAAATAAATAATCTCTTCTTTTAGAGAACCGAACCCATTCCCTTTATAACCTCATGAGATATTACACGCATGTAGCATGGAAATTGCAAACCTACAGCATATAAAAAAATAACGGAAACAGCAGTAACATCTTTTGAAGCCTTCAACTGGGGCCTGGTCTTGCTGAAGATCTGCCAGACTTACCGGCATGTTCAAGGATAATTCTTCCAGGAGGTAGACAACTGTTTGCTCATCATCATTCTCGAGGAGCTGATCGACAAAGCCAGGTGGCAGGCCCGGTAGGCCAGTCTCAATCAGGGGATGTCTCGTCTGTACAATCAAGTGATAAACCCAATTTCTGTATCAAAAGGGATAGTTTTCTAAATCCCCCGCCCCAACAGTCCGAGTTCCATCCGTTCGACAGAACCTGTGTGCTCCACAAACATCTGATATATGTGTGTAATCAAATTTTATGCGACCCCAAGCACCAGCCAATCAGAGCTGATAAAGCTGTTCACTGGCCGATAGCTGACCCTGTTGCATTAGTTATATAGTGGCCTCCACAAAGCCACAATAGTAAACGCCCACTGATCGGTCAAACCTGGAGGTCAAGACACAGGTTGTCTTGCATAAAATAATCGCAGCTTCATGCGTGGTAAACCCTTTTAAAATGAACCCAAAAAATAAGAAAATAATTTTCTGACAAACCTGAAGTTGGGTATGTAAATGGGATAATAACAGATTAATTATTAAGATTGGTTAAAGTGTGCAACGTTAGGAGAATCTCAGACAGATTTTGTGCTCAATTTCCAGACACCGCCTTTTTGACTACCGGACTGATTGACTACTAGAGCAAGTTTTATTAAGGTAATAGTACCAATATTCAACAGAATGAGTTTGAAGATTATCAACAAAGAAGTTTGACAAAAAGTTGAAGTGTGCCACGTTAGGCGCATCCTTAATACCCTTCCTATAAAAGTACGCACCCCAACTAAAAATGTCTGCGACGTTGTTCGTATTGTGGCCGGTACAAGATGTGGCTTGGTGGTCATGGCTGGGGGTACTGTTTCTGGTGCTTGGGTGGTTGGTACCTCAGTCGGGGGCTCTGGCTGGGGTTCAGGGGTTATAGGCGCAGGAGGTGTGGGCTCGGGGGTTGCAGGTTCAGGGATAGGGGGCTCGGGTGCCTCTGTGGTTGGCTCGAGAGTAGGAAGTAGCCAATCAGGCCAGGTAGGTTCGTGAGATACTGTGCTCAGAGCAGGTGTGGTTGGATCTGGAACCTGAGGGTGAAAAATTAACAAATTGCACTGTAAGTAAATGAGAGAGATGTCTTCAATCTTCAAATGATCATAGTGGGTGGCCCGACCTTTGACCCAACTGATATTTTTTTATAGAAGGTAACGGTCAAAATGTACTCAGGCTTGTTCACAGTTTAAAGTCACACAGGGCCCACTGAATTTTGTTCGGACAATATGGTGTGTAGGCCTAGGAGTAGCACAAAATAATCTGCTCGATCTCCGCAAAGAACATTTGGTTTTATAAGTAAACACAATAACTGAAGTTCGCTGCTAACCTGAGAAATGTACCTACAATAAGCACGGATTTATCTTGCTGTATTTGGTGCTGGTTCTTAGTCTGAGGTAATCATAAATGTGAACTTGGGGGCGAGGTATGCTATACGTCTTGCAAACTTGTAAATATGAAGTAGAATCTGTTGACCTTACCTCAACCTGATTTTCACACTGGAAGAATGATGTGCAGTCAGATGCTGATACAAAATTTCCTCTGTAATACATTGTTTGTATTTTCCCCTGTTAAAAACAAGAAACAGAAGTCCCTGTCAATGTGAGGCATGCTGAAAAAAATGGGCTTGAAAAGATTTTCAATGCATTGATTTAGATGTGTTATTTTTTTAATAAGAGGCATCTTAGGTATAGTATCAAAACTAAAATAAATACAATGTATGGTGAAATTGTGCATGGAAGCTTTTAAACTTTACACAATTCTACATGGTGATGACATCTGGCATGCACTCTCTTGTTACTCGACTTGTCCAGATTCTAGCAACCGCAAAGTCTTGCGAGATAAAAGCTTCAAGATATACTGTCCATGCTCTTTTAACAAACTGGATATTTTTCTTCTATTAAACACATTTTCAAATTGCAGTTATTTTAACGAAAACAATAATTTTTTTCCTATTTTTAGAGTGTGTAATCCTCCCCAAAAATGGCTTATATTCCAAAGTGCTTTTTGTGTCTCTACCTCACAAAAAGAACTGAATTATTGTCGAGCCGCAAAAAAATAAAACATTTGTAAAGTAATAACTCAATAAATAAATGTGGGCAGATTTTTAATTTAATGTCTCATTTAAAAGTGAACAACTTTTGTATTGCTAGAAAAATAGCAATTTATTTTTCGGGGTGAAACTCGAAAAGAGTACGTACATCATCCCAGTGGTGGATCTGGGAGGGGGGAGTAGGGGTTTAACCCACTTGGGCAACCCCTCCCCCCACCATCCCCCCAGTGGCATGTGTGCAGCGTGCAGGGTATTTTAATATATGTCAGAAATATACCCAATATATGGTGCTACAAACATAAGAATGAGTGCCAGTCCCCCCCCCCACAAGTATGACTACGAGTACACATAATGTTCTTTACTACAATACTAGCAAGACTACGAAGTAGTCGAGTACATTCATGAGTAAACGTACTTGAGTACAAGTAAAGGTACTACAGCAATGCCCATGGGCAGAAATCCAGCGGGGATGGGGGGATATATATCCCCCAGGGCAAAATTTTTTGGGAGTTCACTTTCGGGTTGTGATTTTCGTTGGGAAAATTCTTGATCATCCCCCCACCCCTTTTGGGACACAACTTTCTGCCAGTGGCAATGCCACAAGGTTACGATGTACGAAGAGCAGATACTCACCAGGAAAGGAAACTCGGATGCTAAGACAGTCCCGGCCACAATCATTCTGCCATTGGTATTAAGGCTGAACTTGTTTCGCAGCGGAAACGATGAGATTTCATTGCAGTCCATGTAGCCTGTGATCTTCTTCTGTTTGTTGCCGATGGCCAGGCCAATATCGTGCCACTCGTCATCGCCAAATTTTTCACTGAAGAACCTGTTTGCCAGGAAGGAGAGAGATGGAACAAAAATTTGAATTTTTTTTAAAAGGATATAATTTTTTTTTAGTAAGACACAACTTGATTATTGGATCTCAAGGAGATACTAGTCAAGTTTCCCCTTTTTGAAATTTCATTTCATACGATGTACTGTTCATGCTCTTTCCAAGTTTTAACCTGAAATGTTTTTTTTTTCAGATGCTATTTTTCTAGCAATACAAAAACTACTTACTTTTAAATGAGATATCAAACGAAAAAATTCACTCATGTTTAGTTATCGAATAATAACTTTACAAATTTAAAATTAATGGCAGTCCGCAAATAATTCAGTTCCCACAGGGCAGGATCTTTTTGTGCATTTGAGGTGCAAAAGCAACTCGGAATTATTTAAAAACCTTCTTTTAGGAGGGTTGCAGATACCCAAATTAGAAAAGAAAAGTTAAAATAAAACACAATTTGAAAATTCGTTACAAGAAAAAAATTGACTTTGTTGAAGAGTACAGACAATAGACCTTTTAAGAAAAATGAAAGAAATGAGAGTAAAATCAAAATATGTTAAGCTCAGCATGCCCTTACATAACGTGGAAGCTGAACCAAACAGTGCATTATATGTGTCAACATTCTGTTTGATATCCACTTCTAACATCTACTCAGCAAATAGGTTTCCCAACATTCATCTGAAATTTTACATTTATCTATCTGATTACTATTTAAATTTCTCTCGTTTTAAAATTTTAATACTTTTAATTAGTTTGTTTTATCTTAATGTTTGCATTTTTGTAATAATAATATTAGTTGGTTTTTTTTGGGGGAGGGGTAGAGGGGTAGAGAGATGGAGGGGGAGGGGGCACACAATATATCATACCTATATGACACCAACGTATTTGTTCGTATCTGTATCTCACACATGTTGGGACCAATGCGAATCTGGAACTGTATGTTGCCGTCGCTGTCAATGACTGTGAGGAGGTTCTCAGTTTTCTCCGTGGCATACCTGATTTTGAACATGATGCTGAAACCTTTGGGAAATCTGCAGAGAAACAGAACCAGGCATTCAAAGCTACTGTACATTATAAGTTTTTCTCCACAAGTGGAACGAACTTATTATTAGTTGTAACATGCCTGGTGTAGAGGTTATTACAGATCAAACGTTTGTGGATGTTACGCAGACCATTCTCAGACAAGGTGCTCATGTTTTGGGGAAAAAAGATGAAAATAATCACATTTTCAAATGTTGGTTTTTTACATATGACAATTACTGTATTTTGAGGGGACATCAGCACTTACATCTACCTTACTACCTCTGACCTCCATGCGCATTCAACTGTCTCCAGTATGCTCTATACAACATTAACAGGGAGTAGAGCAAGTATGAAGGCCAGAGGATCTCTGGAGGTGTGCGGCAAGTGAAATGCTGACAGATTAATCATGACATGATCAATTTTTCCCCAAACATGAGCACTTATTATGCCAAGAAACAACTTTACCCTGTACCCTGATCCCGGGTAGAGTCACATGCCTTCACTTCAGATCCCGCACCAAGAATATCCCTGGCTAATGATTGATGTAGTCAAGACCTCCATGTCCGAGACCAAGACCGAGACCTTAACTTCCGAGACCGAGACCGAGACCGAGACCGAGACTTTCACTTCCGAGACCAAGACCTACACCTCCGAGACCAAGACTTTGAAGTCCCGAGACTGAGACCGAGACCGAGAACTATATAAGTAGCAAACAATATAAAAATATATAAATTGAGAATATAAAATGAACTTCAGCGGGATCACTTGCTTTCATGTTTGTAAACAAAATTACTTCCTCTCCTTGCAAAACAGTTTTACTTTAAAAAAAATGGAAATGTAAAACTTACACGTTTGATTACAAAAATAATAGTTAATGTGGGGAAATCACTATGACATCATATTCAGTATTAACTATTAAGACAACATGTACGAGTCAATACATGTAAATGGATTCAAATACACTTTTTTATTTATCCTCTGTAATGGTCTCCCCAGTCTCTGTAAGTTGTGGTGGTGACACGTAATGCAAAAGAACACCCTAAAATATCTTGAAGGCTTATCCTATTTTGTGTCATTTTGTGTCATTTTGTGTTCTTCTGTTCATTTTTATTTACAGTCTAAAATATGAATGTTTAAGTTCATAGGATATTT
>JAULKO010339119.1:0-19740 GCA_032356045.1 Mediaster aequalis | reverse complement strand
AAATATCTGCCTGCGACTATGTTGCTGATAGCGCCTAATGTGAACTCTTATCGCCGTTTGATTCGTAATTGGGCTGCGCCGGTCAACACTATGTGGGGGATAGAAAATCGTACGGTAGGTTTTCGGATACCTTATTCTGGTATTGAGGATCGTCGTGTCGAAAACCGGATTCCTGGAGCTGATGCCAATCCTTATCTAGCCTTTGCGGCTACTATGGCATGCGGCTATCTCGGTATTGTCGAGCAGATAACGCCGGCAAAGCCGGTAGAAGAAGGAAAATCGGCTTATGAGACTTCTCACAACGAGTTGCCGCGTCACTTACTCGATGCTTTGAAAAAACTCGAAGTCGAAAAAAAATTGCACGAGGTTTTAGGTGAGGATTTTGTCAAACTCTTTATCGAGGTCAAAAAAGTGGAATACGAAAATTATCAAAGCGTCATCAGCGCCTGGGAAAGAGAACATTTATTGCTTAACGTTTGATATTTCATAAATCAGTAATTGAGATCGTAAGCCGATAACGCCGCTAGATTGACAAGATCGGTAGAGGTGGCATTCAGATTGGCGATCTGCACCGGCTTATCCAGACCTACCAGATAAGGACCCATAACAGTAGCACCACCTAAAGTCTGCAGCATATTGGTGGAGATGCTAGCACTGTGAAAGGCCGGCATAATCAGGACATTGGCAATCCCGCCGAGGCGACAGAAGGGATATAAAGCCATTTTTTTGGGGTCGAGTGCCACATCTGCGTCCATCTCGCCATCGAATTCGAAGTCGACATTGCTTTTTTCAAGAATTCTTACCGCCTCTTGAACCTGTCCCGAACGCTCGGTACGAGGATAGCCGAAAGTCGAAAAAGCCAGTAAAGCTACCCGAGGAATATGACCAAAACGACGAGCAACACCGGCAGCACTGATAGCTATATCAGCCAATTCTTCGGCACTCGGCATATCGTGAATCGCCATATCGGCAATAAAAATAGTGCGACCTTTACAAAGTGCTATCGAAATTCCGATTACACGCTGACCCTTTCTTACCGAAATTACCTGTTTGATATCGTTTAATGCAGTCCAATAGTTTCTGGTTACCCCCGTTACCATAGCATCGGCATCGCCTAGAGCGACCATGCAAGAGGCAAAAATATTGCGATCGGTATTGACTAGACGCTGGCAATCACGCAGTAAAAAACCCTCCCTTTGCTTGCGGATATATAGGTAATCGGCATAATCCCGGTTACGGGAGGTTAGTCGGGCGTTCCATATCTCAAGAATATCGGGCAACACAATACCGGCACTCGCCGCCGCATCCTTTACCTGCTCCTCACTGCCAACCAATAAGGGGATGCCATAACCCTGATTGGCAAAATTGGTAGCAGCACGAATCACCTGTTCTTCTTCACCTTCGGCAAAAACGACTCTTCGGGAATTTTGTTTGACGCTTTCAAAAATTTGCTGCATCGAGCCGACGATTGGATTCAATCGCGCAGATAGCTTGTTTTGATAATTATCGAAATCGGCTATATGATGCCTTGCGACTCCGCTTCGCATGGCAGCGCGAGCGACTGCAGGCGGAATCGTCTTGATAAGACGAGGATCGAATGGAGCAGGAATGATATATTGAGGTCCAAAACGCGGCCGCTTGCCATGATAGGCCGCCGCAACCTCATCGGGAACATCCGCACGCGCAAGCTGGGCTAAAGCCTTTGCAGCAGCAACCTTCATCTCGTCATTGATGCGGCTTGCCCGAACATCCAAAGCACCACGGAAAATATACGGAAAACCTAAAACGTTGTTTACCTGATTGGGGTAATCAGAACGACCGGTAGCCATAATCGCATCGCTGCGAACCGCACTAACCTGCTCAGGCGTGATTTCTGGATCAGGATTCGCCATCGCAAAGACAATCGGATTTTTTGCCATCGATTTGATCATATCCTCATCTATCGCATCTTTGACCGATAGACCGAAAAACACATCTGCACCTTGCATCGCATCGCGCAAGCTGCGGCAATCGGTTTCAACAGCGTGAGCCGATTTCCATTGATTCATTCCCTGCTTGCGACCTTTGTAAATCACTCCTTTAGTATCGCACAATAGAATGTTGTCAGCCGATAATCCGATTCTCTTGGCAAGCTCAATACAAGCAATGCCCGCCGAGCCAGCACCGTTACACACTAGGCGAGTGTTTTTCAAATCACGCTTTGTCAAATAAAGCGCATTCAAAAGACCTGCGGTCGCAATAATCGCTGTGCCATGCTGATCATCATGAAAAACAGGAATATCCATCAAATCGCGTAAACGAGACTCGATGATAAAACAGTCAGGCGCCTTAATGTCCTCAAGATTGATGCCGCCAAGAGCAGGTGATAGATAACGAACCGATTCGATAAACTTATCGACATCGGTAGTCGAAATCTCTAAATCAAAAGAATCGATATCGGCAAAACGTTTGAATAAAACCGATTTTCCCTCCATAACAGGTTTGGAGGCCAATGGACCTAAATCACCGAGACCGAGAATCGCAGTACCGTTCGAGATCACCGCAACCATATTGCTTTTGGCAGTATATTCGTAAACAAGGCGTTCATCGCGCGCTATCGCTTTGACTACTGCCGCAACTCCGGGCGAATAGGCTAACGATAAATCACGCTGAGTTGCCATCGGTTTTGTTGCGCTGATCGCAATCTTGCCAGGAGAATCAAGACGATGATATTCCATCGCATCTTCATCGGTGATAAAGTCTTTCGGCATTTTAATTATCCTAACTGTATAAAATATAAAAACTGCCAAACGGCAAAATATATAAAATGACATTCTAGGCATATAGAGCTACTATATACAAGTAAAAACTGGTCAATTAGTGATTTCACTCCATCTACCGCTGAAGCCTGGCTTTGGTGAAGCTAGGTTAAGGGTGTTTTGAAGCTTGTTTGCAAGCTGTATGAAAGAGTCAAAGGTGCAACAACAGCATAGTCTGAATTTATCCTCGGCGAAAATCGATAATGCCAGCGTTGAGATACTCAAGCAAAAAACTCCGGCGATGGCGCGATATGCCGAAATAAAAGCAATAAATCCCGGGTTTTTGCTGTTCTATCGTATGGGAGATTTTTTCGAACTGTTTTTTGAAGATGCCGTATTAGCCTCGCAGGCGCTTGATATCGCACTCACTAAAAGGGGCGAATATCAGGGTAAGCCAATCCCGATGTGCGGAGTGCCAGTGCGAAGAGCAGATGAATATCTGCGAAGACTGATAGAAAAAAACTTCAAAGTAGCCGTCTGCGATCAGATGGAAACTCTCGAACAGGCACGCAAAAGAGGACCAAAAGAAGCAGTCAAAAGAGATGTCGTAAGACTCGTAACGCCAGGCACTATAACAGAAGACACTCTGCTTAAAGCTAGACATAATAATTATCTAGCAGCGCTCTATCAGTCGAGCGATGCAGAAGAAAAAGAATTCGCATTAGCCTGGCTCGATATCTCAACAGGAGAATTCTTTAGTGAAACCGCAAAATGCTCGCATATGCTAACAGAATTGGCAAGATTGCAGCCATCAGAAATTGTTGTCGCAGAAAAATTCGCTCAGCAAGAACAAGAATTGTGTAAAATATTCGAACAACAGGAAATCTACGTCACAAAAGAAAGCAATAGCTATTTCGATTCGATCAAAGCACAGCAAAAACTGCAAGAGTATTTTGCAACCTTAAGCCTTAAAGCATTCGGCAGTTTTGCCCGTAGCGAACTCGCAGCTATGGGAGCGCTTTTCAATTATGTGCTTAAAACTCAAATCAGCGCTATGCCAATACTGCAAGCGCCAGTGAAAATCCATGAAAACGAATTTATGCTCATCGATAAAGCAACTAGAAGAAATCTCGAATTGATGCAGACTATCGATGGTAAAAATAAAGGCAGCCTTTTGCACTGCATCGATGAAACCCTCACAGCCGTGGGAGCAAGAATGCTCGCTAACTGGATGGCAAGTCCCGTAACCTCGATAGAAAAAATTAACAAAAGACTCGATAGTGCAGAGTATTTTTTTGATGATGAAAAAAATTGTGAACTGTTAAGAAATATATTACGCCAATGTCCCGATTTGCCAAGAGCCATCAGCAGATTAAACCTTAACAGAGGGAGTCCCAAAGACTTGCTTAATGTCGCTCGCGCCCTGGAAGTTTTTGAAAAAATTACTGAAATTTTTGCCTCGAATGAAAATAAACAAACAAGTATTAAAAAATTTCCTGACGATCTGAATATTGCTATCAAACAATTATCCCTTGATGACAGTAAAAAGAAAATCGTCGAACTCAAAAATGACCTGCAAATGGCACTCAAACAAGAACTGCCGGCACATATACGCGATGGCGGATTTATCCGAACTGAATACTCAGAAGAATTAGGCGAACTTATCAAACTTAGAGACCAGAGCAGAAGAGTTATATCAGCCCTCGAAAGCAGATACGCTAATCAGACTAATATTAAAAATCTTAAAATAAAACATAATAACGTGCTTGGATATTTTATCGAAGTGCGGGAACAATCGGCACAAAAAATGCTCGAAAAACCACTCTCGGAATTGTTTATCCGCAGACAAACACTCGTCAACAATATGAGGTTTACGACCGTTGAGCTTGCCGAGTTGGAAAATAAAATTAACTCCTCAGCTTTTCGTATCATAGCTCTTGAAAAAGAGTTTTTTGAAGAATTTGTCGAGCGCATCAGAGAACAAGCCGAGCACCTCCATAAAATGGCAAGCTGCCTTGCTTATACAGATGTTACAAGCTCGTTTGCGAAAACAGCCCGTCAGCGCAATTTTTGTCGACCAAAAATCGTTGAACAACCGTATTATCAGATAAAAGGTGGCAGACATCCTGTCATTGAGCAGGCTGTCAAAGCCGATGATGTGCTCGAGTTTATCGAGAATGACTGCGTCATGACTGGCGGGGATGATAGTGAGCAAAATGCCAATTTATGGATTCTCACCGGCCCGAATATGGCAGGTAAATCGACCTTTTTAAGGCAAAATGCGATTATAGTCATAATGGCGCAAATCGGCAGTTTTGTTCCTGCTAACGAAGCTGTGATCGGAGTCGTCGACAGATTATTCAGCCGCGTTGGCGCCTCGGATAATCTAGCGCGCGGAGAGTCAACCTTTATGGTCGAAATGACCGAAACAGCCGCTATTCTCAATCAGGCAAGTGAAAAATCGTTTGTTATCCTCGATGAAATCGGCAGAGGCACAGCTACCTTCGATGGCATGGCGATCGCTTGGGCAGTCATCGAGCATCTTTATGATAAAATAAAATCACGCTCTATTATCGCTACTCACTTTCATGAACTAGCTGCACTTACTCATAACCGTCCTGATATATTTCTGGCGTCCATGCGGGTTGTCGAGTGGGAAAAAGGATTGCAATTTTTGCACCAAGTGATCAAAGGTACCGCCGACAGATCTTATGGGATTCAGGTGGCTAAACTGGCCGGAGTTCCAAAAGCAGTCTCGCAAAGAGCAGAGCAGATCTTGCAAACACTCGAACTTAACCGAAACTATGGAGATATAACAGGTATTGCTCAGCTCAATATGGTCGCAAAAAAAAAGAAAAACAAAACACAGCAAAATCGGCTAAAACAACAAAAGCAAGAGCTAACAAAGCAAGAACTGACAAAACAAGAGCTGACAATGATAGAAAAAAAACTAGCCGAGCTTAAACCCGATGAAATAACACCGCGTGATGCCCTCGAAGTGCTCTACGAATGCGTGCGCCAGGCACGGAAAAAAGCCGAAACTATAAATAAAAATCAGACATGAGAGCAACTACCACAAAAAAACAAAGGAGCTATAAAAAAGGACTGATCGCAGAATGGCTCGCCGCAGCCTTTTTGCTGCTCAAAGGATACCGGACTATCGCAAAAAGATATCGCAACAGTTGCGGTGAAATTGACCTCATAGTGCGAAAAAGAAAAATAATCTGCTTTGTTGAAGTCAAATTCAGAGTAAATCACCGAGAAGCACTATACAGTATAAAATTGCAACAACAAAAACGTATCAAAAAAGCAGCTCAGATTTTTATCGCCGATTTTAACCATAAAAAAAATATTGATTGCTTTGAATACAGGTTTGATGTAGTGATATTAACACCCTACAAAAGCCCTTTACACATAATGGATGCTTTTCGATAACAATATATGTGATTTGCGGTGTGTTAATATTTTGTATATATTTTGTATATATTTTGCAACTATCATGGGTTGTATTACGCAGATATAACAACATAATCGCACTTAAGCAAAATGGTTTGATGGAGAGGACAAAATGTCACTATTTTACCAGATGGATGTGGTCGAGCAAGAAAAAAGAAAATTTGTTCGCATCAAAACTGAACTCGAAGGCAAGATACTAACCGCAAATCGAGATGAATGCTATTGTAAAACAATCAATATATCCTGTAAGGGAGCCTTGATCGAAACTAATGCAAAAGCCAAGGTTAACGATAAAGTTGTTATCGATCTCGAAATTATTAACCAGCTCGAGGCAGCCGTGAGTCGAGTCGACAGTAAAAATCAGATTGCACTAAAGTTTGTTTCTTCGTCACGGAAACAAGAGCAAATCGCAGATAAGCTGACGTGGATTGTGAACCAGAATCAATTCTCGGAACTTGAAGAAAGAAAACATAAAAGAGAAAAATTACATAATGTTAATTCAGTTTTTGCTATCAGTCCGCAGCACGTCTATGACTGCAATATCATCGATCTTTCACTCAGTGGAGCGGCAATCGGCTGTAAGGAGAAGCCGCCTGTTGGAACTAAAGTAAAACTAGGACAAACTTTAGGAAAAGTAATAAGAAAAACTAAAAACGGCTTCACTATGGAGTTTAATGAACTCATCGGCGACCTTAGCGATGTTCTGCCAGAATAGTGATGCACTCAAACCAACAGATTACTTAAAATTTCGCATTATCATAAACTTAACTCTTGACAGACAGTCTCTGCAGTGCTAATTAACCCATGGTCGGCGTTGAATTTGCGCTAACGCAAACAATCAAAGGGCGAGTACCTAAAGGCAAGTCTATGGAATACGCAGTAATCAAAACCGGCGGCAAACAGTATCGCATCGCAAAAGGTGATAAGTTGCAAGTCGAAAAAATCGAAGGTGAAATCGGAGATAAAATTAAACTCGATAATGTGCTCATGATCAGCACAGATGAAATTCAAATCGGTAAGCCGGTAATCGAAAAAGCCTATATCCAAGCGCTGATCATCGAACAGCTCAAAGCACCAAAAATTAAAGTCTTTAAGAAAAAAAGAAGAAAATCTTATCGGCGTA
The DNA here is from genome assembly GCA_032356045.1 of Mediaster aequalis. NCBI lineage: Eukaryota > Metazoa > Echinodermata > Asteroidea > Valvatida > Goniasteridae > Mediaster > Mediaster aequalis. The sequence goes on along the minus strand of JAULKO010339119.1, from coordinate 12,423 downwards.
CCATCGGACATCGGCAAAGAAAAACAGCTCTTGAAGTGCTTTCGCTCAACTACTGAATGTAATGAAAAAACGGAAAGTTTATGGCTCATAAAAAAGCAGGTGGATCATCAAGAAATGGTAGGGATTCCGCAGGTAGAAGACTCGGAGTCAAAAGATATGCAGGACAACTCGTCGATGCAGGTAATATCATAATAAGGCAAAGAGGCACCAAGTGGCATGCCGGCTATAATGTTGGCATGGGGAGAGACCACACTTTGTTTGCAAAGCGTAAAGGAATAGTCGAGTTCAAACGCGGCGGTTTTGGCAAGAAAAACAGTATTTCTATCGTAGATGCGGTTGACAATAGATAGTTTTCTTTTTGACTGAGCGGGCGGGTTATTTCACTCAGGGGGCGTCTCATTGGTCTTTGTAATCTGTTGGCAGGCGTAGATGCCGTTGACAATGGATGGTTTTATTTTTGACTGAGCGGGGTGGGTTACCTCACTCAGGGGGCTCTCATTGGTCTTTGTAATCTGTCGGCAGGTGAAGCGCGAAAATCGCGGCTGACAAGCCAAAATAGTGGTAATATCGGTATAAATTCTCTAATAACCTGATTTTATCAAGTCTTTAGCTTGCTGTTATGTGAAATAATCAGACCAGCATCGTCTTGATTTCTACCTCATCTAAAATCGATAACAATGCTCCAACACAGAACTACCGTAACATGAAATTTCTCGATGAAGCTACAATATATATCGCCTCAGGAAAAGGCGGCGATGGCTGTGTAAGTTTTAGAAAAGAAAAATTTATCGAATTCGGTGGCCCCGATGGTGGTGATGGCGGTGATGGTGGTGACGTCTATCTCGAAGTTGTCGAAGGGCTTAACACACTCATTGATTATCGCTATAAAAAACACTTCAAAGCCGAAAAAGGACAAAATGGCGCAGGTAGAAAACGTAAAGGGGCAAATGGACAAGATTGCAGACTTAAAGTTCCATTGGGAACAGCAGCCTATGAAGATGACGGAAAAACTATTATATGCGATTTCGTAAAACCGCATGAGAAAATCTTGCTCCTCAAAGGCGGTAAAGGAGGATTGGGTAATTGTCACTTCAAATCAGCCCGCAACCAAGCTCCGCGATATGCGCGAAAAGGCCAAGAAATTAAGGAAAAATGGATTAAATTCGAACTTAAACTAATCGCAGATGTCGGTATTATAGGAATGCCTAATGCAGGTAAATCAACCTTTTTACGCACTATCAGTAAGGCAAAGACTAAAGTTGATAGCTATCCTTTTACAACTGTTATCCCAGTACTCGGAGTCGTCAGCTATAAAGAAAATCAAATTATAATGGCCGATATCCCCGGGCTGATCGAAGGAGCCGCACAGGGAAAAGGGCTTGGAATCAAATTTCTTAAACATATCGAAAGATGTAAAATCTTGCTACAGTTGGTAAATATTTCCGGCCAGAATCCCGAAAAAGACTGGATAACCGTCAGACAACAAATGCGGCAAAGAAATCCTGTATTGGCTGAAAAGCCCTTCATAACACTGCTGTCAATAGCAGATGCTATCGCAGAAAAAAAATGCCAGGCGATAGCAAAAAAATTTAGACAAGAATGTGATAATAATGCTATTATTATATCGTCTCACAGAAAATGGGGTATCGGATCAGTACTTGATGCTGTCTTACAAAAAATCTTCGAAAAAAAATCACAAAGTCACGTAGTAAAATGAAAAAAGAATCTATCGAATTGTTTTACTGGCCAACGCCTAATGGCTGGAAAGCATCTATAATGTTAGAGGAATGCGGGCTTCCCTATAAGGTTAATTACGTCAATATCGGTGAGGGGGAGCAATTCGAACAAAATTTTTTAACCATATCACCTAATAATCGAATTCCGGCTATTATCGATCACCATGGAGAGCAAAACCGTAAGGTTAGTGTTTTTGAAAGTGGTGCTATTTTACTTTATCTAGCTAAAAAAACTGGCAAATTGTATCACAAAGACGAGCAGATGGAAATATTACAATGGCTCTTCTGGCAAGTGGGAGGACTCGGGCCGATGGCAGGACAAGCCCATCATTTCAGGCAATACGCAAAAGAAAATGTTCCCTATGCGATCGATAGATATACAAACGAATGTGAACGCCTTTACGGCGTTATGAATACCCGCTTGCAAAACCGTCCCTACCTTGCAGGCAAACACTACAGTATCGCCGATATCGCCTGTGTTGGATGGGCTAGCTTATGGCAAAATCAGGGACAAAATATCAATAATTTTCCTAATCTCAAAAAGTGGCTCGATAATCTGATGCAAAGACCGGCAGTGCTAAAAGGAATGCAGCTCGGAAGCGAAAAAAGAAATAATCCATCTGAAAAATGATGGAGATGCTAATAATACTCTGTTGGAGTGAAAATCTCCTTGATAATAATCGGCTGTCAGAAAATTTGATGCTTGCTTATTTATGAGTTTTGCATTATAGAAAAACATACTTGCCGTAAATTTTAAGTTTATCACTATAAATCATCCTTAATGCAGTAAAGCACAATAAAATCGAAAGCCGAAATTATGCCAAAAATGAAAACCAACAGTAGTGTTAAAAAAAGATTCCGCTTGAGTGGCAGCGGTAAGGTTATCGTAACTCAATCGGGCAAAAGACACGGCATGATTAAAAGAACCAATAAACAAATACGTAATCAAAGAGGTACCGTTGTTATCAATAAACATGATGCAGGTATCATAAAACCGTTGATGCCTTATGGCAGGTGAATAATAATTCAAACAACGCTAGATAAGGGAAATAAATGGCTAGAGTTAAAAGAGGTGTCACATCTTCTAAGCGTCATAAGAAAATCCTCAAACAGGCTAAAGGCTATAGAGGCAGACGTAAGAACACTATCAGGGTTGCCATGCAGGCTGTTGATAGAGCAGGGCAGTACGCATATCGCGATCGCAGAGTTCGAAAAAGATTCTTTCGCTCTTTGTGGATCCAAAGAATAAACGCCGCTGCAAGAGCATATGGTCTGACATATGCCCTTATGATTAACGGTTTGAATAAGGCGAAAGTCAGTCTTGATCGCAAGATTATGGCCGATTTGGCTGTTCGGGATGAAAAATCTTTTTCACAACTCGTTGAAATCGCAAAAAAAGCTCTCCCATAAAAGCAATTGACGCTGATAAATCGGATGATAGCAAAGCCAAATGGCTAAACGGCAAACGGCAAATGGTTAAACGATTAGTGTAATTGCAAAATTGAATTCTTTCTACTATGCAAGTTGAACCAGAGATTTTGTCAGATATTGAGAGCAAGATCGATGGATTGCTAAAACGTCTGCAAGATAGTGAAAATGTAACCGAAATCGAAAAAATACGCATCGAGGCTCTTGGCAAAAAAGGTTATATTCCAGCCCAAATGAGGGCGATGGCGCAGTTGCAAACTAGTCAGAAAAAAATACTCGGATTGCAGCTAAATCAAGCAAGACAAAAAATCAGTCAGGCTATCGAAGAACGTCAAAAGCAGTTATATGAAATAAATCTCAACCGGCAGTTGGCGAGTCAAAAAGAAGATATGACCTTGCCAAGTCACCATTATGATCCGCTAAGCGCAGGGCGGATTCATCCTTTGAGTCAGGTGAATGAAGAAATATTAGAAATCTTTCTGGCGATGGGCTTCTCGGTTGCCGAAGGCCCCGATATTGAGACCGATTATTATAATTTTACCTCCCTTAATTTTCCGCCACACCATCCGGCGCGCCAGATGCACGATACCTTCTTTTTTAACCGATATTCTGCTGATAAAGGACAATATCTGCTGCGTACTCACACTAGTCCGGTGCAAATCCATACTATGCAAAAATCACCGCCGCCGCATCGGGTTATCGTGCCGGGGCGCACCTATCGTAAGGATTCAGATCAGACTCATACTCCGATGTTTCATCAACTCGAAGGGCTGGTAGTCGGTACCGATATTCACCTCGGCCATCTAAAATGGGTTTTGCAGTCCTTTTGTCAGATTTTCTTCGAACTCGATGATGCGCCTATGCGATATCGACCAAGCTATTTTCCCTTTACCGAGCCATCACTCGAGGTCGATATCAGATGTAGCCGAAAGCAGCAAAAACTACAAATAGGAAAAGGTGAAGAGTGGCTCGAAGTTCTCGGCTGCGGTATGGTGCATCAAAATGTTTTGCGAAATGTCGGTATCGATCCCGAGCTCTATCAGGGATTTGCATTCGGTATGGGAATCGACAGACTCGCAATGCTTAAATACGCAATCCCTGACCTGCGCTCGTTCTTCGATGGCGATATCGAATGGCTTAAGCATTACGGATTTGATAGTTTCGATATCCCAGCCAATTACCGCAAGGTTGCATTGTGAAATTTACCCTAAAATGGCTCAGCGAGCATATCGAGATCGACCAGCCGCTCGATAAGATAATCGATAGTTTGAATGAGGTCGGTTTGGAAGTCGAACAAGTCGATGATCCGAAAGAAAAATTCAAACAGTTTGTCGTAGCAGAAGTCATCGAGGCTAAAAAACTGCAAAACTCCGATAAGTTATGGCATTGTCATGTTCTTGCTCAAAAAAAAGCGGTTGAAATTGTTTGTGGCGCTCCAAACGTCAAAGTCGGAATGAAAGCAGTATACGCACCGCCAGGAAGCTATATTCCAGGACGCGGGATTTATATCGAAAAAGTCGCAATCAGAGGTGTTACATCACACGGTATGCTCTGTTCTGAGTTAGAACTGCAAATCAGCAAAGAGCACGATAATATCATCGAACTACCGAAACACGCAGAAGCAGGACAGACTTGTCATCAATATCTGCATGATAATGATACTACCATCGATGTCGGAGTGACAATCAATCGCGGCGATTGCCTCGGAGTGCGAGGAATAGCGCGCGAACTCGCAGCAGCAGGATTGGGAAAAATTAAAACACAAAATATTCAAAAAATAAAACCGAAGTTTCAATGTCCGATTGCAGTGAAAATCAAGTTTGACGAAAATCAAACTAAAGCATGCTATCAATATGCCGGTATAATAGTGAAAAATGTCAAAAATGGCGAGGCACCAGATTGGCTCAAAAATAGATTGCTGGCAGTCGGTTTGCGCCCTAACAACGCTATCGCCGATATAACCAACTATATCAATTATGACCTCGCAAGGCCATTGCATGCCTTTGATGCAGATAAAATAAATGGCGATATTCAAATAAGATATGCAAAAAAAGGCGAAAGTATCGATGCCTTAAATAATCGATGCTACCAAATCGACCAACAAGATTGCGTTATTGCCGATGATAAATCGGTGTTAGCACTAGGAGGAGTGATAGGCGGGATTCCGAGTTCTGTTGATGCTAGTACAAAAACAGTGTTTATCGAATCAGCATTGTTCGACCCTCAGATTATCGCGAAAACCGGCCGAAGACACGCCATTGTTTCAGATGCCTGCCAAAGATTCGAAAGAGGAGTTGACCCACAATCAGTCATGAAAGGCATAGAAAAAGCGGTCACAATGATTACCGATATCTGTGGCGGACAAGCTTCTTCAATCGTTGTCGATGGCATTATCGATGAAAATAATAAAAAAATCATTTTCGATTATCGCGAAATTAAAAGACTCACAGGTGTCCAAATCGAGCCGCAAAAAGTCAATGAAATCCTTGCCAATCTAGAATTTCGAATCACTAAACACGATAAAGAACAATGCGAACTGATTGTGCCGTCATTCCGTTATGATGTCGATAATAAAGCCGATATAGTCGAAGAAGTCGTGCGTATCTATGGTCTTGACAAAATCGCGGTCATCCCTTTGCCGCAAGCGCCGATAATAACACAGCCAAGACTCGATAAAAATCAGATTATGACAATGAAAGTCCGCCGACTAGCAGCCGCTCGGGGATTCATAGAAATCGTCTCATGGTCGATGGTAGCAGCAGATATCGCCGCGAAATTCGATGAACTCAAAGAAGAGCTTTTATTACAAAATCCGATTTCAAAAGAATTATCAGCCATGCGGCAAAACCTCATGATAGGACTACTCAACGCAACCGCAAAAAATGAACGACACGGACAAAGGGATTTCGGGCTGTTCGAAATGGGACAATGCTTCGATGGACTACAACCGCAAAATCAGTCTTTGCAACTTGCAGCGATAAGGTGCGGCAGCGCAAAATATGCCCGTAATGGAAGAGACTGGCAATATGATAACACAGAATTAAACGGTTTTGATCTTAAAAATGATGTGGAAGCCATAATTTGCGCGCTAGGATATAGCAGAGCTTCTTTGAAAATTATACCAACTAAAAGCGATTGGTATCATCCTGGTTATTCGGGCAATATAACTATCGGCGGTAAGAAAATCGTCGGCAGATTTGGAATGTTGCATCCTGTTGTTTTACATAATTTTTCTATCAAGCAGCCTGTAGGTGCTTTTGAGCTGTTGTTATCGGAATTACCGATTCGCAAAAAGTCAACAAGGGCAGCGAAAGAGATTCTGCAAAAGAAAACTACGATTCCGATAAGGCGTGACTTAGCCTTTGTCGTTAAGAAATCGAAGCCGGCAGGCGAGGTTCTGACTACTCTTTTGCGAGCAGAGAGAAAATATGTCGGCGAGGTCAGGCTGTTTGACGTCTATCAGGGCGAAGGACTCGACAGTGATGAAAAATCGTTAGCCTTTGAAGTTACTCTAATGAGTGATACTCCAACACCGACCGATAGCTGGATAAAAGAAATTTTGCAAAATCTGATAACCAATGTTGAAAAATACTGCAGCGGTAGACTAAGACAATAAACCTCATTACGGTCTGCTTTACATGAACTAAGGCATTCATTACTGCCAATTTTTGCCATTCTTTTTGCAAGAACTCCGTATGTGGTATAATAAATCAAAGCTAAGCCGGTGGAGCCGAGCGGGATCGAACCGCTGACCTCCTGCATGCAAAGCAGGCGCTCTCCCAATTGAGCTACGGCCCCGATAACAAACTAATATCGCAATCAATGAAAAAATTCAATAAACTAAATAAATATTCCTAAGTTATCCAACCTGATATAGAAAAAAAACTTTATAGTCGATAAAAATTTGAGCAAATTAAAAAGATAAACTTGATAATTACAATAAATTAAATATGTCTTCTCACTATAATCCCACTGTGATCGAACGAAAATGGCAAGCCTTCTGGCAGCAGAATAGCTGCTTTGAAACCGATGTTAATGATCGGAAAAAACCGAAATACTACGTTCTCGAAATGTTTCCATATCCTTCAGGTAAAATCCATATGGGACATGTGCGTAATTATACTATGGGAGATGTAGTGGCTCGCTATCGACGCGCTCTTGGCTATAACGTTCTGCATCCAATGGGCTGGGATGCCTTCGGATTACCTGCAGAAAATGCCGCTATCAAAAATAACACCGAGCCGTCAAAATGGACCTACGAAAATATCGCTAACATGAAGCAGCAACTGAAACGACTCGGCTTTTCGATAGACTGGTCAAAAGAGCTAGCAACTTGCGATAAGCAATATTATGAACAGCAGCAAAGGCTTTTGCTCGATTTTTATCAGGCCGGACTGATAAAAAGAAAAAAAGCCTGGGTGAATTGGGATCCCGATGAAAAAACCGTTCTGGCTAATGAACAGGTTATAGATGGAAAAGGCTGGCGCTCGGGAGCGGAAGTTGAACAAAAAGAACTCGTGCAGTGGTTCTTTTGTATAAGCGATTATGCCGAAGAATTGTTGAAATCTCTCGAAGGACTCGAAAAATGGCCCGAAAAAGTGCGGATTATGCAAAAAAATTGGATAGGCCAATCAAATGGATTGGAAATTCGTTTTACTCTCGAGGCGAAAGGAGTCAAAAATAGTCAGGAGTTTGCCAATGATTACCTTAAAGTCTTTACCACCCGTCATGATACCTTGTTTGGAGCAAGTTTTTGTGCAATCTCTGCCGATCATCCTCTGGCAGATAAACTGAGTAAAAATAATCCCGATTTGCGAACATTTATTACACAATGCCGTCAGGGTATCAGTTCGGCAGAACAGATTGAAAAAACTGAAAAAAAAGGATTTTTTACCGGTCTACAAGCCGTTCATCCCTTCGATAAAAAAAGACTCATGCCGATCTATGTCGCCAATTTCGTTCTCATGAGCTACGGTACTGGAGCAGTTTTTGGTTGTCCGGCGCACGATCAAAGAGATTTCGATTTTGCTAAAAAATATCAGCTGGAAATCATTCCTGTTATTAAGCCGCTAAAATGGCAAGAAACCGATAACGAAATCCAGCTGCAAAAAGCCTATAGCGGTGATGGTACTATGATTAACTCTGGTTTTTTGAACGAACTCACTCCTGCAAAAGCGCGTGAAGAAGTTACTCAAAGACTCGAAAAAATTACCGTCGCAAATAAACCTCAAGCCACTCGAAGTATGCAGTACCGCCTGAGAGACTGGGGAGTCTCGCGCCAAAGATACTGGGGGTGCCCTATACCGTTTATTCACTGTGATGATTGCGATGTCGTGGCAGTGCCAAAAAAAGATCTGCCGGTGATTCTACCGATAAATCCCCGCTTCGACCAACCGGGAAATCCCCTCGCTAACGACCGTGAATGGATGAAGGTTAAATGTCCTCAATGCGGTAAAAATGCCCGCCGAGAGACCGATACATGTGATACTTTTGTCGATTCATCATGGTATTTCGCCAGATTTATCACCCCTTACGCAAAAAATCCGCTTGATAGCGAAGTCGCAAACTACTGGATGCCGGTTGACCAATATATAGGAGGTATCGAACATGCTATATTACATCTGCTTTATTCAAGATTCTTCGCTAGAGCCATGAAAATAACTAAACATCTCAATATCGAAGAGCCCTTTAAGGCACTGTTTACGCAGGGAATGGTGCTACATGAAACCTATATACAAAAAAATAAAAAAAACGTTGAATATATCGAGCCGGCAAACATCCTGTTGAAAATTATTGCAGGTGCGAAAAAAGCATTCCACGCCGATAGCGGAACACAACTTCATATCGGTAAAATCGAAAAAATGTCCAAATCAAAAAATAATACCATCGAACCTGGCACGATAGTCGATAAATACGGCGCCGATACCGTGAGATGGTTTATGCTATCTGACTCCCCACCGCAAAAGGACATCATCTGGACAAGCGATGGAATAAGTGCCGCTCATCGATTTGTGCAAAGATTATGGCGAGTGTTACAAAAATCTATCGATTTTATAAAAAATAATAAAAAAAAATCAAAACCTAGTGAAAGCAAACATAAAGAACTCGATATGAGAAGAAAAACTCATAAAATGCTGTCACAATATACTAAATCCATGGATTCCCTGCATTTTAACGTTGCTATTGCAGCAATTTATAGTTTTGTCAACTCTTTGGAAGAATATCTTAATGACAACGCCCAAACCTCAAGAGATTCTGTGTGCTACCACGTCATAGAAGAAGCACTTAACATTCTTGTAAGAGTTATCGAGCCTGTTATGCCTCATATAGCCCATGAATGCTGGCAAAAAATGGGGGACGAGCAAATACTGTGTTTGACAAAATGGCCCGAATTTGATGAAAATTTACTCAAAATCGATGTCATAACCTTGCCGGTGCAGGTGAATGGTAAAAGACGCTCACAAATCAGCGTCGAAACCGATGCAAATGATGAAATAGTGCAAAATCTCGCACTTAATGATAGTCTGGTAAGCAAAATGATCGAAGGTAAAAATATTACCCGGGTTATAATAGTGCCTAAAAGAGTCGTTAATATAGTCGTAAAATGAGGTATTATGCTTTATAACAGATTTTTTTATAATATTCTGATTGTCTCGCTGATTTTCAGCGCCTCCTGCTCGTTTACCCCGCTATACGACCTTGATACTCAAGCAGGTAAAAAATATCCCCTGCATGATGTCTTGCTCCAACAAGCTCACGACAGGCAAGGGCAACTTGTTTATAACGCACTTTATCCCGTGAGCGCAACTGATCGCAAAACTGCCAATTATATGCTTACCATCAAAATCGACCGATTGTCTAACCGCTTCGATCTCGCAGATGCAGATGGGAACTCGCTTAGGAGAATCCTTACTTACAGGCTGAAGTGGAAAATGACGCCGATAAAAGAAAATAAAGCTAAAACTCTGACCGGCAGTGTTACCGTCAACAAAGCCTACGCTAACTCGAGTAGTGATTATACCAAACTTGTCTCCCAAAAAGACCAAGATGAAATCGTAGCGCGAGAATTAGCAGATCAGCTTATGCGCGATATTATCGCAAAAAAATATCTTAAAAATAATGTAAAACATGACCGAAATTCGCACAAATAAAGCAATAGAGCTTTTCGAAGAAAAAAAATCCCACGGTTATGACGTAATAGTAATCGCCGGTAAGGATGAAGGACAAGTCAGTCTTATCGCACAGCAAGCTAAAAAAAACTTTCTAAAGGATAGCTATACCGAACAACTTGCTTGTAAAAATATCAGCTCCGCCCAGCTTGCGCAATATGATGATTACCTGCTCGATGAAATCCATTCGCCTTCGATTTTTACTCCGAAATTAGTTGTTAAAATACAAGATCCGCCAAAAAAAATTGCCAATGTTATCAGCAAATACCTCAAGTCAGTTAATAAATCTTGCCTTGTTATCGTGCAATCTCCGGCATTACCGCCTGGCAGTCCCCTGCGCGAGCTTGCCAAAAAAGAACAAAATATCGCATATATTCCCTGCTATGATGATGACACCAAAGACAGTATCGCTATTGTTAAACAAAAAGTCAGAAAAAACGGCAAATATATCGAAGAAGAAGCCGCAAGACTTATGGCAGACCATATCGGAGCTAATCGAATCGCCGGTCAGGCGGAAATCGATAAAGTCATACTCTATTGTGATGATAAAAAACAAATCACTATCGATGATGTCGAACAACTGATCTCTGATGTGAGCCCACTGAAAATCGAAGAGTTCTGCGATCTCGTTTTTATGGCAAAAATAAACGCTAGCTATCAAAGATTAGAGAAAATACTCTATAGCGGTGCTAACGAAAATCAGATCGTCAGCCTTGTAATAAGGCATGTTTTGATGCTACAAAGACTCGTTATGGAAATGCGAAAAGGGCTGACAGCTCAGATGGCCGTAAAGCAATCTAAACCTAAAATTTTCTTTCGAAGACAGCATAATATAACGCAACAATGCCTGATATGGCGTCTCGAAGATATCGGGTTTTTAATGCATCTATCGGCGCGGCTGCAATGTGATATGCGCTCGAATGTGCAGGAGCCTGTAATACTTCTTGGGTATTTTTTGCTTTCTGTGCTGCGGCTGGCAAATAGTCGTATTGCCGCAAAGAACTATCGGTTTTAATTTTAACTTTAATCTGAACAGGAAAATATGTCTGGCATAGTTTGGATTGCATCTTATCCGAAATCGGGTAATACTTGGATGCGTGCTTTTTTGAGTAATTTTATACTACTCTTGCAAAAAAATGGCAAAACCAAGGCCGCCACTTTGCAGCAGATGGGAGAGCTAATACCTTCTGAAGCTCTTGCTAGCTATCATAACAACTATCAGAACAGGCAGCTTGACAGTAAAGATGATAAAACTATTGCTCGATATCGTTGTCAAGTGCAGGCGAAACTCGCAATGGCAGAGCCCAAACTACGATTTTTGAAAACCCATAATTATCTCGGACAAGCCTATGATTATGAATTGTTTAATCAAAATTACATGAGTGGTGCTATATATATCGTGCGCAATCCTTTTGACGTAGCGATTTCTTGGGCAAGGCATTTGAATATCTCGACGGATGAGGCTATCGATTTTATGGCAAGTGAATCCGCCCAGACGCCCACAGAAGGAAGGATGGTTTTTGAAAAAATGACCGATTGGTCGAATCACGTCTATAGCTGGACAAAACAGAAATTGCCAGAATTATTACTGGTATTGCGTTATGAAGATATGTTGCAAAATCCACTTAAATCTTTTAGCTCGGTCGTGCGCTTTATACAGATAAAATGTCCTAAAAAAATTCTGCTTGCTGCAATTGCAAATGCGAATTTTGATAAACTTAAAGAACAGGAAAAAAAAGAGGTTTTTACCGAACGTCCTAAACATCTGAAACATTTTTTTAATAAAGGTAAGGCAGGTCAATGGAAAGAAAATCTGACAAAAGAGCAGATCAAAAAAATATATGATAAACACAGCGAGCAGATTAAGCGTTTTGGCTATGATATTAGCTGAAATAACAGGTAAACGGTGATGCTGTGAATGATATAATTGCAAATTTTACTAAGTTATATAGCGATATTGCCCTTATAGCAAAGCAAAGCAGACGGCAATATGATGAAATTAGCCTGATTGCGGTTAGTAAAAATCATAGCGCCGAAGAAATCGAGCCGCTACTGAAGCACGGCCATAGAGTATTCGGCGAAAATCGAGT